>JASDQU010245092.1:54492-80945 GCA_032191745.1 Picea mariana
GACCGATCGAAAAATCAGTGGTAGGTTCGAGATGGATCTACAAGGTAAAGCAAGTTGTTGATGGGAGTGTGGAGAAATACAAGGCCAGGTTTGTGGCCTGAGGCTTCTCACAGATCGAGGGGATAGATTATGATGAGACCTTTGCACCTGTCGCAAGGTACTCTTCCATAAGATCCATCCTTGCACTCTCAGCGCAGATGGGCTGGCGCATTCATCATATGGATGTAAAAAACTGTGTTTCTCAATGGGATCATTGAGGAAGAAGTGTACATTGAACAACCAGAAGGTTTTTATACCTTTGACAGGAATTTGCATGTGTGCAGACTCAAGAGAGCATTGTATGGGCTGAAGCAAGCACCCTGTGATTGGTACACTCGGATAGACAACTATTTCACCGTATTGGGCTTCACCAAAAGTGAAGCGGATGCAAACCTATACCAAATTTTGGTGGAGGGTAAGCTCTTAGTCATTGTTCTTTATGTTGATGATTTAATACTGACTGGTGATGAGCAGCTGATACACTCATGCAAGGATGACCTTGCAAAGGAGTTTGAGATGAAGGATTTGGGCCTCCTTCATCATTTCCTTGGATTGGAAATATGGCAGCGAGATGGTGAAATTTTTGTGTCTCAAGGAAAGTATGCAAGGGAGATACTGGGTAAGTTTCACATGAAGGGCTGCAAACCCATGGATACTCTTCTTCCAGGAAACTGGAGGAAAGAGGATGCTACTTCTGGAGAGGTAGTGGATGCTACTATCTATCGACAGTTAGTAGGTTCGCTAATGTATTTAGTGAACACGAGACCAGACATTTGCTATGTGGTTAACCAACTAAGTCAAGCAATGGTTAAGCCTACCAAACTCTTTTGGAAGGCGGGTAAGCATGTCCTGAGATATCTGAAGGGCACATCTGAGTATGGATTATGGTACAGACAGACGGATGAGGTGAATTTGCATGGCTTCACGGATGCAGATTGGGCGGGTAACCCAACGGACAGAAAGAGCACATTAGGGGGGATCTTTAGTATCGGATCTACAGTTGTTTCTTGGTACAGCAAGAAACAAATATCGGTGGCACTTAGTTCAGGGGAAGCGGAATACATGGCAGGGAGTCAAGTTGCATGTGAGGCTATCTGGATGAGAAAGATCTTGGTTGGTTTGTTTGGTTCTCATTTAGATACGACAGTGATTCATTGTGATAATCAGAGTTGCATTAAACTCTCGATTAATCATGTGTTTCATGATAGATCTAAGTATATAGATATCCGGTATCATCATATCAAAGATTGTGTGTAGCGGAAGATCATGTTGCTTCAATACATTCCTACGGAAGATCAGGATGCAGACATTCTGACGAAGGCGCTCACCAGGAGAAAATTCGAATAGCATGGAGACATGATTGGGGTGAAGGATAATCCCTTTCTTGTTGAGAGGGAGTGTTGAAAAGTCAACAAGAAACATGTGTCTAATTTACTTTTCCTTTAAGTAAATTGGACAATAAATATTAATCTATTATCTCATAATTACTTGAAATAATTAACTAAAATGGCAANTTGAAGTTGTAATAGGGTTATAAGTGTAGTTATGAGAGTTGTGAAGTAGTTTAACTCAGTTAAGTGAGTTAAGCCCAATTGTACTAGTTGTAACTGAACTTACACTAGTGAGAGTTCAGTGGATTAATTATTAATTAATTCAAAATCAGTGAACTCACATGCAACTAAAGATTCGCCAAGGTTCACTACATGTGTGTCAGATCCAGTGGAGACCCAGTTGAGATAACAGGTGAAAGGGACAGTTTGGATATCATTTGTGATTTGAGTGAAGTGCACTCATGCAATCACACATGCAGTGAATATGCTCATGAGCATGTGAAAACTAGGTAATTCGAATTCATTGTGAGAATTCTAATTGCAGGGATTGTGTAGAGGAGGCAGGTTGTCTGGAAACAGAATTGGCACATGTATTTGTTGAGTTTTGTATGACAATGTGAGATGATTGTATTGTACTGAGAGCTCTCGGATTAGAGTTTTGTATGAGATTGTTTCATGATCCATGATATACATAATATATGATAGTGGAGTTTTTATATTTATGCTTTCCTTGTAAAACTTCCATGTTATGTGTTCTTGATATTTCACTTTGTGATCGTGGTTTAAATTTCCGCAAGAATATTAGTAGAAGCGATTTTGTATTTAATAGTGGCATATAATTGTTAGATCAGGAGAATCACAGGAAATACATTAATTGTATTGAAATTTCTACAAACGATCAAATGTTGCACCATCGTTCGATCAATATTTTCATCGACTGAAATTGAGTAAAATGGATGGTTGAAAATCTAATTTTGTAACCTTTTCTAATATACCTCCTTAGCAGCTTGTAGAAACATTTTCCAGATGTTGTATTTGTATATGCTAAATATTCATCTGTCAGAGACATGTGAGGAGTGTTTTTATACCTATTCAAGTCACATATTGACTTATACATTTCTAAAAGTAAATCATGTATGGCGACAAAATACACATTTTCAATCATTGATATAATTCTCTCCTCCTCGGCATCCACCATTAGCTCTACGTGTTTAGTAATTGGAAGAGTACTCCATTTTATTTCCCCCTCTAAAAATTGCAAAGAAAATTTATGAGCCTTTGATGTTGCATGGATGTTTAGACCAATAACTTGAATATTCATACTTCCATCGCTAGCAAATGCAGTTCCCCTTTTAAATTTTACACACCATGAACACTTTATCCTTTCAACAACATTACAATCTTTTACAGCATAATCCCATGGAAATATAGTCTTCCATTTTTACTTGAATTCTCTTTTGGGCCTCTTGGATGTTGTTTCCTCTTCAATAAATTCTGCACTGTGTGATTCATGGCCTTCAAATGGATTATCATATACTCATTTTCGTAGTTGCATGGTTGCTTAAAGCGTTGAGGGATACTGGATGCATTAGCAAATGAAGGTTATTTTTTATCCTTTTTAGGACAACCTATGAATAAAATCATTTGTATATAGAAGTATGCAAATATGAATGTTCCCTGTAGCATGTTGCAAATATGAAAGAAAAATCATAGTAATTGGTACTTCATGTTACAAAATCAAAATAATGATGTATAATATGGAAGGAAAATCATAGTAAATTGGTACTCAATTGGTACCCCATTGTGTATTGTAATTTGCCTCTAGACTTAGTTTGATTCACGCAGTTATGCATGTACCAAAATCTATAAAAGAAGTACATAGTTATGCATGTACCAAAATATCTAAACAAAGTACATAGATTTGTGTTCAAGGCATATTGATTATAGAATTTGAATTCTTTTTCCAGCCAAAATAAAAATACATCAATGTGGGGCAATTAATGTGGGATAAGAAAATGGTAAGGTTGTTATTAAGTAAAATACTAAAATTCTAAATCCATAGCCACTATTGATCTTTCTCAAGGAATGTTGTACTTTATTGATTTTAGTAGGTATAAGGGGGGAGTGTTTTTTATTGAAGTTTTGGAGACATTGCTAGCATGACAGTAGGATTTAATCATGGAGATTATGCTTGATGGCCCCACTAAGATGTAGTTTTTAGGGTATAAGAGAATGCTAAGGCTATTTTCAAGCAAAAATTGAAACGTTAACCCAAAACCTCTCATTAAATTCTTTCTTAAGGAATGATCTACCTTTTTAATTTTGTACGTATGTAGGGGAGGGATGATTTTTAGTGAATTTTTGGAGATTCCATGTGCTTGATAGTAGGATTTAATAATGGGGATTATGCTTATGGGTATCTGAAAATGTAGACATGAAATGGTTATGACTTTGTTGCCCATGATTCAATCCAACAACTATTTTCCTTAAAAAATTGAGTGGAGTTGGTAAATCCATAACAAAAGTTCTAAAATATGGGTTCAAGATTGTTAAAAAAGAGTGTCTCTTTCTCTCTAACTCTCTATTCTTCTTTTAGAATTGAACAAAAAAAAATTAATTTTGTAGTTCAACATGTTGCTTTGCCATGAACGGTAGGAAGCACTGTCACTTGGTGAAGGTGTTCTTTAAGAGTGAGAGGACTATGTTGACGGGGAGTGGAAAAATTCATGTGAGTTTGTGATGCACAAGGAGGAAGAGCCTTATAATAAGTGGAAGTTAGAGAAACAAGCTCAAAAATGTGGCTTGTTCTTGAAAGAAGCGATTGATTTTCATGTTGCAGATTATCCTAGGCATACTAACAAAAGAGGAAAAGGGGATAATGGTGGTGGTACTTTCCATTTTGGAACTTGCAAGACATATAAATTAATTTCAAGGTACTTCCATCCCTTCAATGAGCAGTTTGAGTTGTTTCTGGTTTAAATTTGCAAAGTGGGTCTAAAGTTGATATTGGTTGATTTCAAATATATTTTCTACATCAATATTTTCTACGATTCCTTGTATTTACTACAATTTAAACCCACATTTGCAAAGGAGAATGGCTCCTCATGCAAGTCTCATAAGAAAAAATGTATACCAAATGAGGAAGAATTAATGTTGTGTAGTTTGACGGGAAAACAATGGCCCTGGCATTTTGAGCATGGATATGAATTCCATAATGAAGTGATTGAATTTTGTAGGATTGTCAAGAGGGGTAGACATCCTAAGAAAAGAAAAATAGCAAATCACGGAAATGAAGGTATACTACAGACCTTCAGGCCTTTTCAATGCCTATTTTTAGACCACTTGCTTCTTTAAGGTTGACACTTGAAAATGTTCAATTTTCACAAGGCATTGCTTCTAGGCATCATTTTTCTCATTTCTCACATGGAGATCCTATGGGAAGACAAATAGCAATGCAAGGAAATGAAGGTATATTACAAACCATGAATGGAGATGGATTCACACGCCATTAGTATCTTCAATGGTTTAGTGCAAACATTTGTTTTGCATAATTGTTTTGGCATTATTTTGAATATGCAAATTATGTATGTAAAGAGGCTAGCCATGGGAGATTTTAACTTTTAAGGTTGATCAATATGTAAAAAATCCAAAACAAATTTGATATTGGTATTGAAGCTCTGTCTCTATTCAATTCTTGGTATGGTAATTAATAATTAGAAGAGAAAATAAATCTCTCTCTTGTTGTCTACAAGTTTCAAAATTTTTTACCAAACAGATTTTGATATAAAATAATTTTCCATTATCTGTAAGTGTTGTATAAATGAGCATCAACAATTTTAGAGCAGTTGACCTTACAGAACATCAATTTCTCTCATTATAGAAGATAATATAACTTCTCGGAACATACTTTAAATTTGGATTTGAAATGGGTTTTTGATGTCATGGAAAATCGTTGAAATGAATGCATGTGATGGTCCATTGTTAAACTTTTGGTTAATCTCTATGCATACCTTGACATGGCTAAGGATAAGCAGGAGAAGTCTTTCTACCAAATTTTCAAATTTTGGACCAAAAATGGACTTTGATTTAAAATAGTTGTATGTTCTCTGCAAATTATCTACTAGCACAAATTTATGCTAACTTCAATAGAAATTTCAAACTCGAAACAATAACTGCAAACTTAGATAATGAAACTTGAAACCCTTGAAATTTTGATCTGTAGTTCCATCTTCTAAGAATCCCCTTCACCAAACAAAAATCTTGAGCCACCCCCCCTATTACCCTAATCTAAATAGGCACGCGGTAGGGGGGTTTTCAGGTATATGGGGTTGGATAATATGGGTGAGGGCCCCAAATCCCGCTAATATAAAAAAAAAATCAATTACAAGAGCAGTGCAAGATAAATTTTGGATATCCCAAAGTTTTTAAAGATGTTAACTATAGGTATATACCTGAGGTAGTTGCCAAGCAATCTCTCAAATAGTATGTACTTTGTAGATCCATGTAACTAATAGAATCTTAAACATTAGTAGAATAATGGATGGGACCAATGAAATCAGAGGATCCTCTTAGATTTTCATATTCTTGTTTAGTGAAATAAAGGAAATTTTGATCCTACAATATCCTTCATACAGGAAGGGTAATCTCCATAAACAACAAGCTCTATAACCATGCATGGTCACCAAACAAATTCACGCATCATAATGATGAAATTTAATCAGGCAACAGAGAGTGAATTTGTTATCATTGTGTTAATTTATGTTTCTACCATTACCAACCATTCTAGAAATCAACGATCCTTTGAGTTGCAGCAATGTCCTTGGATGAGTTTGTCATGGGTAGTAAGGGGTTGAGGGCAGGGAGGCTCGGGATGCACAATTCTTTATCCATCAAAATGGGAATTTGGTCAATGTATATTATGGAATAAATGCAAGGTACGAAGGATTTCTCAAGAGTAAATGAATCAGATAAAATGTGTTCTTACCCAATAAGAGTTTCCACATAGCATATGCATCGAGTGGGAAATTGGGAACGTGTCAATATGGTCCATCGCCTCTACACTATTGAAATGTGTTACATGAAATTTTTCGGGAAAACATTTATGTATGCCTTCCCCATTTATGTCCATTCAATGTGAAACTATGAGATGGATCATGGAACTTTGGTGATTCAAGTTGAAGGAGTCATTTTTCACGTGAGAGTGGTTTTATTAAGCTTGGCCATAATTAAATTTTAATGCAAGTCCGAGGCAATTATGAATATAGAAACATGAAAATATGCCTATCATTCATGTCTAAAATGGTTTGGAATCGAAATGATGGAACTTGGAATTATCATGGAACAAGTTACAACTTGCAAGTGGACTATGGTACTAGTCAGGTGAAGGCAGGGTCAGGGGAAGACGGGCAACAAAAGTCTCACGATCCACAAACTCATGAGTGATAGGCCATGGCATGATTGACATGATTGTGACACAAACCCAAATTACCATGGTTGGGATTTTGTAAGTCTACCCTTCATACAAAATTTTGAGTTTTTCTTTGCATTTCCCAAAAACTTGGCAAAAACAAAAATTAGCATTTTTTTTACAGGTAAATATTTAATGCAACTTATGGGCCATGTTTGAAGGTTGTTGATGGGTAGTGATGGGCTCAATTTTGACCCCTGATACGGTGCTCATAAGCTTAAACAAGTTTACAAAGAGCAATGCCTCGCAATGATGTGTACAAATAATACTTGAGAGTATACTTATAGACATCTCAAGAAGTAGGGTGCCCTCCTAGATAGAGGTTACATGCCCACATAAGATTACCTAAGTTGACATTAACCATAACCTAATATTATAATAAATGAACATAAGTTATATAATTATGTAATATACATTAATTATATAATTTGGGCCCATTGTAACCAGATATGAAGATTACACCATTCTCAACACTTTTTATTCTAGATTTTGCTTAGATGTGAAACTTTAAAGAAATAACCATATGCTCAGGTAGAAATGATAAGGATATTATGTCTTATATGGTAACAAGAAGGAGGCTATATCTTATATATACATCTATAATTGAATACAAATTTCAATATGGAACTCAACAACAAAGTCAACACTANGCCACCAAAGGGCAATATGCATATGTATATTTTGAAGGGATGTTTTATTGTTCAAAACAAATTGTTCAATGCAAATAGAGTATGGGCTCTTCATTTGCTTGGCTTTGAATAAATGACAAAATTATTCACATATGATAGGTTTTGTTGATGATTTTGAAATCATTATCGATTGGGATCTAGAATAGTGGTAAGTTGAAGTTCTTTCCATGTGATGAACTAGATTCAAAACCCAACAAGCATGATCCCTGTGATAATGTAGTTGACCAGGTGATCTGAAAATGAAAAAAGTTTTTGTGTACAAATTTGCAAGTGAAATAGTTATGTGACTTAGGCAATTGGATCAAGTTGAAAACACATAAACTTAATGAGATTTTTTACTTAAAATGAGCAGCATAAACAGACATAAACAGCCATCAAAAACAAGCACATGACACAACAAAAGGATAAAGGATTTCACCCCTCTCTTGGGCTACATCTCCTAGTCCAGCTTCCAATGGATCATTTTCATTATATGATCAAAGTTTCAAAATTAGTGCTTTACAATGCTCAGAATTCAAAATAGATGGCTCCAATGGCTCCAGAATGTCCAAAAACCCCTAGTTGGGCTTTTCTTGCACCTGGTTTGGCCAAAAACTGAGAAAAATACACTACCTGGAAGCTTTTTCCAATAGCTTGTTGTACCTTCTCGCCAAAACGCACCTTTGTGTGACTGAACCTGGCTTTGAGCGTTTTCCATGCCAAAAACTAGCACGCATGCCATTCCGCAAATTCGAGCAAAATGTCACACGATTAGCGAGCATAGGTGCCTTTACCGGCGGAGGTTATGGTCGTGTGGCCCCATGTGGCCTGGCGCCGATCTAAAATTACGCGCCTTGTGGTCTATCCGTTGAAAACCCCACGTACTGGTCATATGGAAAAGGTTGAGTGTAGTGAAACCGCGGGCTGGGGCTAAGCCCTGGCCCTTTTCCACCCAAACCAAAGTTTCATTCAAACTTAAATATAAGTTTTAGAGTTAAGGGTTAAGAAACATGTGCAGGCAAGCTGGTAGCCTGGCCTTTGCCAATACTTTTCCCATGCCTGGAGGTCACGGTTTCTACTCCGGTGGAGGTCAACAACTTTTAAACCATAAACCAATTGTGGGGTGCCATGTGGAACCTTTCCATTCATCCGTACACTAACACGTGTCTACCACTGGTTGGTCCACGTCAACCCTTGCACGATCACCTTGCCACATCAACACCTACCCAGTCAGCACCTGCCACGTCCATCGTACATTCGTACAATCAGTTGACACGTGGACTGTACGGATTACACAGTCAACATTTTTTTTGCTTGTTTGGAAAAGTGAACAGAACATGATATCTTATCCATATGGACTCTATTTGAGTCCGTTCAAGTTGCGTTGGGATCATGAGAATGAGATATATGCAATGAATCTATTTTTGAGAAATTCCGATCACTTTTATTTTTGAGAATTTTTTTAATCCCCTGGATCACTCCTCCCCATTGGGAAGCTTTTGGACCTCCAAAAGACTAATTTAAGTCAATATAAAGATGAGGGTATATTTCCCTCACCTTTCCAACCTCAATCCATCTAGATTTGCTTGGATTTTTACCTTTAATACCAACACGAAGGTATTCCACATTCCCTCATTTTGAAGTTCTTATCTTTCTGTCAAGGATTGTACCCTCATGCAATTATAAAAGTTATTCTGGTGAGAAGTCATCTATGGAAGGAATCTGAACATGCTCTCCTTGATCATCAATCAAAGGAGGGTCATACAATCTCTAATTTTCAACATTAACAACTACATACATTTGCATATAAGGAGGCAAATCCAAACAGAAGGCATTGTTACCAATCTTTTCAAGAATCTTGAAAGGTCCATATCTAATTGGTTTCAGTTTTTTAGCTTCTCCTTTAAGCCTCTCTTTGCTAATGTAAAGCCAAAATTCATCTCCAACTTGGAAACTGTGATCAACACGATGCTTGTCATGTCTTTTCTTGTACTTGGCTTGGATCTTTTCCAATTGTTATTGTACCATTTTATGCACCAACCGAATTTGTTCAATGAACTTATTATCTCTATCAATGTCATAATGACCATCAATAGCAATATCATTCCCAAAGATAAAATCTAAAGGAGATTTTGGAAAATAACCAAAACATGCCTCAAATGGAGATGTTTGAGTCGAATAATGCTTAGCCCAGTTATAATCATGTTGAATGTAGTGTAGGTGCTCATCCCAAAGCTCAGGATGTTTGTTGAAATAACCACGAAGAATATGTACTATTGTTCTATTCACCACTTTTGTTTGACCATTAGTTTGTGGATGAAATGTTGTGCTATTTTTTAGCTTGGTGTCCATGAGTGACCATAAGCTTGACCAAAAGTTCCCAATAAATCAAGAATCTCGATCAAAAATAATGGATTTGGGGAACCCAAAATGTACCCAAACATGCTGAAAGAACATTTGTGTTATTTGTTTAGCTGTAACTTGCTTCTTACAAGCCATCAAAATACACATTTTACTGAAACGATCAACCACAACATAAATATAATCGTGATTCTTTTTAGACATGGGTAATCCTCCTACAAAGTCCATGGAAATTCTTTCCCAAGGACGATAAGGAACTGGAAGTGGAGAATACAAACCCAACTTTCTATTGCTAGAATTACTTGTAACACATAAAGAACATCCTCTTACATATCTTGAAACACTTTCATTCATTTTAGGCCAATAGCAATACCTTTGCAAATTATCCATCATCTTGCCTACACCAAAGTGGCCAACAATAAGAGAATAATGTGCTTCCCTTATGATGTTGACTCTTTCACCCTGTGGAATACATAGCTTTCCAAGATGATACAAAAGCTTATGATGCATATGGTAATCCAATTCCTCAACTTGGTTAGAATGACACAAAGTTGCATAAACCTCTTTAAAATCAACATCTAAAGCATATTGTTCAACATAGCTCTCACGAATGGTAGAATTATACTTAAGAATAATTGAAGCACTAATAACAGGCCTAGAAATCATATGAGCAACTTTGTTATAAATGTCTACCTAATAACCAAGTGGAATTGTTGTAGAAAACTCATCCATCTAAAGTGTCTTGCTTGTTGTAGCTTTGTTTGTGATTGTAAGTTTTGCAATGGTTGATGATCTATGTGAATGATAGTTTATTTTCACAACAAATAATGTTTCCATTTTTTCACACTTTGCACCAATGCATACAACTCTTTATCATATGTAGGATAATTAATCACAACACTATTAAAAGTTTCAGAATGAAAACAAATGGGCTTACCATGTTGCAACAAGACTGCTCCCATGGCATAATTATTTGCATCTGTTTGTATCTCAAATGGTTGTCTCAAATCAGAAAGTACAAGAACTGGAGCTGAACTAAGCTTCTCCTTCAATGCATCAAAAGTTTTTGTTGCTTGCCTCCCCATTGGAAAACTTTCTTGATACTTGTCACTGTATGTAATGGAGCTGCAATTGAAGAGAAGTTAGCAATAAAATTTCTCCAATATTGGGTTGCTCCCAAAAAGCTTCTTACCTCTGTCACATTGTTGGGCTTAGGCCAATCCAAAATGACTTTGACCTTGGAATGATCTATTTTCAATTCTCCTCCTCCAACAATATGTCCCAAGTAAACAAGTGAGGTATTTCCAAACTCGCATTTAGACATATTTAAAAACAAATTTTCTTTCTTCAAGACATCTAAAACTTGTTTCACATTCATAACATGCTCTTCACAAGATTTGATAAATATCAAAATATCATCCACATAGACAATTACACAATCATCAAGAAAAGGCCTTAAAACATCATTCATAACTCTCATGAATGTAGCAGGAGCATTACAAAGTCCAAATGGAATAACCAACCATTCAAACAATCACTGCTTTGTTTTGAAACTTGTCTTCCATGTGTCTCCTTCAGCAATCCTAATCTGATGATATCCACTTCTAAAATTCAACTTAGTAAAATACTTAGCATATTTCAATTGATCAAGCAAATCATCAATTCTAGGAAGAGGATAACGATTATTTACTATAATCTTGTTCAAGGCTCTGAAATCTACACACATGCGCCATGTACCATCTTTATTTGGTACTAAAACAATTGGTGACCCGCATGGCGATGTGCTTGGCATGATAACCCCTTTGTCAATGAACTCTTGGATTTGTTTTTTAATTTCAGCATTCTCCTTGACTAACATCTTGTACATACCAATGTTTGGAAGAGGACAATCTTGCTACAATTGAATCTCATGCTGGATACCTCTTTTAGGAGGCAATCCTTTTGGTTCCTAAAACATCTCATCATATTGGTTAACAACCTCATATAAATCAGATTTTAACTTTGCATAAAAACCTTGGAAAGCTTCTTTTTCAACATTGTCTTTGGGTTTGATCATCAAGAGTACAAAGTTCTTACTAGCATTGACTAATCTCTTCATTTGTCCAGCATTTACAAGTGACAAATTCAACTTCTTTGTATGTGCTCTAACAATGTACTCAACTCCATTTTTAAACAAATGATATTTTTTCTCATGACAATGAAAGATGGTTCTCCTACCATATAAATATGGGCTTCCCAACACAATACCACAAATATCCAATGAATAACATCAAGCTCTACCTCATCTATAAATTTTGCAGTGATGGTAAATCTAAGTTTACATCTTCTTGTCACATGCAATTTGGCATTGTCACATGTCCATCCTAGAGGATATGGTTTAGGATGAGGAGTAGTTTTCAAATGCAATTTCTTAACAGTATCTTCAGATATGAGATTTGCTTGAGATCCAGTATAAAAAAGAGTATCTATCTTGGTATGCTTTGAAATAACCCTTATGTGGAAAAGATTTATTCTTTCTTTTTCTTGTTGAGTTTCATTGAGGCTACTACTTGAAGAACTAGTACTTGCAATAGAATCCTTACCTTGAAAACCCATGGCTGTGATTTTTGTTTCATCGCCGGAATCAGATCCTAAATCATGTTGTGTAGTTGCAGCAGTGTTTGGTTTCCCTTTGTTATTGAACTTTTTGGGTCTCATTTCAGGATGGAGTTTCCAACAATAGTCTTCATCGTGGCCATTTTTTGAACAGTGTTTGCATGTGAGTTTCTCTCCCTCTTTCTTGACTGAAGCATTATTACTTCATTTCCTTTGAATTTCCTCTTTCCCTTGTCTCCATTAACAAATGGCTTCTTGCTGCCCTCTTGAGGAGTATTCTTCCCTCTTGCTTCCAACTGAGTTGCATGTACACAAACTTCATCTAGATTTGTAAGGTTAAACATGAGAATTGTGTGTCTCAAATAGCTATGCAATCCTCCAATATATTTGAGTAAAGTTTCTTGAGAAGATAAATCTATACCCAAAATCAAAGCTCTTCTTCTAAATTCTTGAGTGTAACTTTGCACACTATGCCCTTTAGCTTGTATAAAATTTTGTCAATCCATGATAGCTTTGTGCATGTATGCTAATGGATAAAATTTCCTTTTAAGTGCAACAACAAAATTATTCCAAGAGGATAAAACTTTACCATGTTTTTTCATGTCCTCTTGAGTTTTGGCTTCCCACCAAATGAGTGTTGCACTTTCCAATCTAAGAGAAGCAAGTTGAATCTTAGTTTTATCATCTTTGATTCTTTGTATCCTACAATACACTTCAATCTGACAAATCCAGTTATCCATTTTCTCAGCATTTACCTCTACATTGTACATAGGCAATTCAAACTTAATATCAAGCTTAAGCAAAGGAGTTTGTGGGGGAATTTTACCATGTTCTTTTGGAGAATTTGGAGGTCGTTGTGAAATGGTAGAATTAGTGGAAGGTGGAGGTGAAAGAGATGGAGTATCACCATTCCCTCCATTTCCTTTTGGAGTTTTATCACCAATACCTTCATTACCTCTTGTAGGATTTGAGCTTTAACCTTACAACCTTGCATTCCTTTCTTCAAATAAAACTTTCACCATTTATGTCATATCATAAAAAGATTTTCTGAAAAAATCATCTTCTGAAGTAGGGATTTCATGACTCTCCTCATTAGCCATACTTGGTGAATGCCTCCTTGAAGCTTGAGGTGAATATGTAGTTATCCTTCTTGAAAGTTCAAAACTTGGCTCTACAAGTTGACCTTCTCCTCTTGTGAGATTCAACCTTGTAAGCATCAGAAAAGAAACACTTGCAAACAATCAAACCTTCAAAAACCTTTGCTCTGATACCAACTGATCTGAAAATGAAAAAGGTTTGTGTGTACAAATTTGCAAGTGAAATAGTTATGTGACTTAGGCAATTGGATCAAGTTGCAAACACACAAACTTAATGACTTTTTTTACTTAACATGAGCAGCATAAACAGACATAAACATCCATAAAAAACAAGCACATGACACAGCAAAATGATAAAGGAGTTCACCCCTCTCTTACGCTACATCTCCTGGTCCAACTTCCAATGGATCATTTTTATTATATGCTCAAAGTGTCAAAATCAGTGCTTTATAATGCTTAGAATGAAAAATAGATATCTCAAATGGCTCCAGAATGTCCAAAAACCCCTAGTTGTGCTCTTCATGCACCTGGTTTCACCAAAAACTGAGAAAAATACACTCCCTAGAATATTTTTCCAATAGTTTGTTGTACCTACTCACCAAAATGCACCTTTGTGTGACTAAACCTGGCTCCAAGCGTTTTTCATGCAAAAAACCCAGCACGCGCACCATTCTACAAATTCGGGCAAAATGTCACACCGTTAGCGAGCATAGGCACCTTTCTCGGTGGAGGTTACAGTCGTGTGGCCCCATGTGGCATGGTGTCGACCTAAACTTACGCACCCATTGGTCTATCCATTGAAAACCCCGCGCACTGGTCATATGGCAAAGGTTAAGTGTAGTGAGACCGCGGTTGGGGCTAAGCCCCAGCCCTTTTCCATTCGAACCAAAGTTTCATTCAAACTTAAATATAAGTTTTAGACTTAAGAGTTAAGAAACATGTGTGGGCGGGCTGGTAGCCAGGCCTTTACCAAGACTTTTCCCACGCCCGGAGGTCGTGGGTTTGACTACGGTGGAGTCCAACAACTTTTAAACCATAAACCTATTACGGGGTGCCACGTGGCGGCCTCTAGCTGGGCCACATGGCACCTTTCCATTCGCACATACACTAACACGTGTCGACCACTGGTTGGTCCACGTCAACCCTTGCATAGTCACCTTGCCACGCCAGTCATACGGTCAGCTGACACGTGGATTGTACGGACTACACAGTCAGCATTTTTTTTGTCAGTTTGGAGAAGTGGACAGAGCATGATATCTCAGCCATACATACTCTGTTTGAGCTCGTTCAAGTTGTGTTGGAATTATGAGGACGAAATCTACACAATGAATCTGTTTTCGAGCAATTCTGAGCACTTTGATTTTTGAGTGTTTTTTTAATCCCCTGAATCACTAAGGTTTCCAAAGGTGTGAGGTCTTGTTAATGCAATAAACACAGATTCAATGTGAATGTGACACCACTATTAATGGTTCCATGCTAATGAAAATTATGCAAATGAAGCCATGTGCAAATCCTTGGAGACTTTAACAAGATAGATACGCCGCAATCAGAGTGTCACATCCAAAAATCATCATATTATAAAGTTGATATCATAAGTTCCACGTAGTCCACTCAAAAAGATGTAACCAACCATATAAAGATATATACTTTAAAAACAAATATATCAATATAATTAAATAGAAATATATACTTTAAAAACAAATATATCAATATAATTAAAATATTGCAAGGAAATAATTTAAATATATAATATAATAGAAGGTGGGTTGTAGCCTTTCAATCACACCTTAGATTCCTATTTTTCAACATGATTACACTGGTTATGATTCCTCCTTGTATTTATTATCCATAATAAGTATGAGTTTATACATGTAGTAAGATGAGATATTCGGTCCTTTTTTGTTCACTGGCATTGGCTCTTCTAGTCATTCACAAAGCTCTAAGGACAGAATCTTAGTTGTTCTTTCAAGGCATATCTATATAACCTAAATATGTATTAATATAATAATATTATATAGTATATTATTAATATTAATAAATTTGTAATAAAAGATTTCGATTAATGTTATAAACTAATATAATATATAGTCTACAGGGGCATAGATCGATTGACAAGTGTCGTGATCACGAGTTATCGATTTTTCCAGTATAATAAAAAATAATATATATATATATATAGTTTACATAATATTGTTTATTATTAAAAAATAATAAAACAAATTAATGACAAAAATAATATTTATTAAATAAATAGAATATTAAACATTAATCCATTATCTTTACTAAAACTTTTATAAAATCAATTTTCTTAAAACTATGTATTTAATAAATGAATTAAAATTATAATATATATATATATATATATATATATATATATATATATATATATATATAATCAAAAAAATCAATTTAATTAAAGATGGTTTTAGAATTAGCTTATAAACATTATAAAAGCTACAATTTTCTGTATATTTTGCAAAATATATTTAAAAAACAAACTAATTTTATTATGTTAAAAAATTATTTTATGATATAAAATAGTATATTATTGAATATTTTTGCAGTAGATAAGTAAAATACATTATGTTATGATATTTGGTAGTCAAAATATAAAGACAATTTAATTAATGATGTGGATTATCAATCGACCTTACGAGCCTTCATTGAATTTGTATTGGAGTAAAAGGTGTAGGC
Organism: Picea mariana; assembly: GCA_032191745.1. Taxonomy (NCBI): domain Eukaryota; kingdom Viridiplantae; phylum Streptophyta; class Pinopsida; order Pinales; family Pinaceae; genus Picea; species Picea mariana. The sequence continues at coordinate 70,745 of JASDQU010245092.1, forward strand.
ATTAACTTTGTTTAAGGGGATCAAATATATTTTTGTAATTATACGGGTTTATTTTGGCCAAATAAAGTTTGGTTTTTTTTCTATTTGGTAAAGTGACTACTTATATTAATATGGTACAAAAAGAGTTGCAGTCAATTCTTTCTACTAGTGTCTTGCCACAAGGGAAACTAGGTTAAAAATATTGTTGTTAGTACAATAATATATGTATGAGAGTATAACATAAAAGTAAGAATTAAAGGTATATGTTGTACTAAACTTATGTGAACTAAAGAGAGCATTGCATTAAAAAAACTATGTAATTTATAAAAGTATAATGGACTTTTTTGAACTTCATGTCTTTGAGCTATGAATGGGTGTTGATCCATTGGAGTATTTTGGTCTCCATTCATTCAAATAGGGTTTGAAGGAGTTTCATCAGAGTTCAAAGTGTTAGCATTTGCTTCCTCCACGCTAACCTAGTTGTTTGAGTAGCTATGAACAATGAATTTCATATTGAAACATTCCTTGTTTAGGATATTGAATTTTTTTCCATTATATGAAACCTATAAAAAGCATCATAATACAAGATTCCCCCTTCAATTCGTTGAGCTATGAAGGTCTTGGTGAGCCAATATATCTCTATTTTCCTAAACATTTTGGTATCATGGGTTTTGGAATAGCCAAGGTCTAAAAGCTAGCCATCAAACTCCACCTCTATTTGGTCTTTAGAGAGATACTAGCGTTTTTTACTAATAGCTTCTTCCATGCTTGCCATTTTCTCTTTCGTGCTTGCCGAAAATTGAGTGTGGTAGACCTTCTAAGCCCTTGAGGCTTCTTTTTGGGCCCTTGTTTTCCGCTTGAAGTTTTGGGTGGGCCTTGTTTGTTTCCCCTGAGGTCTTTTACCTTTGGTTGGGTTTCCTTCACCGCCTTCAAGGTGGTTGGTTTTGCAGCCAGAAGTCATATTTGGAGGCTGGGGATTAGCTAGGAAGGTTGGAGGCCTCCCTACTTGTAGAGGTTGTAGCAGAGAGGGATTGTGGTGAAAAGTGTTAAAATTTTGCCTAAGTAGTTAAGTGTATTCAGTATTCTTTAACTTTAAACTATTAAATCAATAACTGCATGCATAAGGATCACCGAAAGAAAGACATCCACAGTATACACAAGATTTATCCTGGGAAACCCTCTTGGGGGAGAAAACCTAGCAAAGCTTCTTCAATATAGATTCGTCAACAAGTACAATGTCTCTCTCAAGAGAGATCTCACAAAACAAAAAATAATCAGAAGATAGACCAGAAACCCTAACCAGAATAGGGTAGCACACCACTAGACCAAGATAAGCCTCCAAGAGATAACCAAAACCCTTCACCAAAACACCCTTACTTTGTAGTTATGTCTCCTCCTTAGACTTGCACACTTTTCCTTGAGAGAGAACTTGTGTTATGTGTGTTCTCCAAATGAGATGCCTAGCCTCTTATAAATACAAGTTGTGTCACCCTTTAATTAGGTCAGGGCCGACTTGTATACTTTACACTGTCTAATTTACATTTGAATTTTACAAAGGCACAATAGGGCTGACTTTTACAAAGGCACAATAGGGTCGACTTTACAAATACAACATAAAATTATTCTTTAGGGTTTTGACTTGGTCTAATACAATATAGATACAATAATAATATCTTCCGAAGCTACTCAAACTTCAACACTCACTCTTAGGAAAGAAGGTATTCTTCTAGCACGATCATCATCACTGCTTCTACACTTCTGTACACTTGACCATTGACTTGACTTTCCACGAATCTACATTGAAGAAGTTTTGTAACCACATCATGCATCCAGGGTCTCATAATCCTTCCGGGCTTTATTTCATCATGAGGCTTCAACTCGCCAGCTCACACATAATCTGGCATCTAGTTCATACAGAACTAGTAACTCGCCAGCTTACACAGAATTTGGCATCTAGTTCATACAAAACTAGTAACCTCTAGTTGGCACACCAGGCATCTGGTTCATAGTGACCCAGAATCTAATCACAAGGATTAGGCGATGTAATGTGCACACACTACCCGTCTATCCCAAGGCTAAGAAACACCTCCAACCACACAGGTTGGCCCTCCAGCTTGAAAAGCTGGAAAACTCGACAGCCCCAAAGGCTCGGCATCTACTGACCTTGTGTGAGTCTATGTTGACTGGTGCCACAGTGAGTAACGTGCACGTGAATGACTACCCACTGCTACTGCCAAACGCTAATGTTGTTGCCCTGGAATTGCATATGTAACTCGTCACTCCCTCTTACTAGGGAAGTCCTTCTAGACCACACCAAGCTTGTCTCTGAAGTACACAAACTTCACTCTCGACAGAGGCCTGGTCAACACGTCTGCTATCTGCTCATTTGTAGCGACATATTGGATCGTCACTTCTCCCTTCTGCACCATATCTCTGATGTAATGGTACCTGATCTCAATATGCTTGGACTTGTCATGAAACATCGGGTTCTCTGACAACTTTACACAACTCTGGTTGTCACACTAGATACAAGTCACCTCTAACTCGAGATAAAATAATCATGCAAGCAACTTACAAAGCCACACTGCTTCGTTGCTAGTTGAACATGTTGTTATATACTCTTCCTCAGACGTACTGAGCGCCACACTCGTCTGCTTCCTGCTAAACCATGAGATCATAGTTGATCCCAAACTGAAGCAACATCTAGATGTACTCTTCTAGTCTGCAACACTATCGGTCCAATCTAAATCAATAAAGCCTTGCAGGCTTATCTCACGATCTAAAACATATATGAGTCCATAGTCAATTGTACCTTTCAGGTACTTCATCACATGTTTTGTTGCAATCAAGTGAATGTGTCTCAGCTCAACCATATACTAACTCAATGTGTTCACCGCAAAACATATATCTGGCCTTGTGTTTGTTAAGTACATCAACGAACCAAGCATTTGTCTATACATGGTGGCATCCACTATCTCTAAAGATGTATCACTCAATAACTTCAGATTTGTCACCATCGATGTAGGCATGGCTTTACAATCCATCATTTTGAATCTCTTCAGAATATCTACAACATATTTTTCTTGGTTAAGGAAAATCTCACTCGATCTCTGCCATACCTCTAGACCTAAGAAATAATGCATCGTACCCAGGTCTTTCATCTCGAACTCTGTAGAAAGCTTCCTCTTACTCTCAGTGATGAGCTTCTCTTCTCCTGTTAGAAACAGGTCATCCACATATAAAGTAATATCATTGGTCCACCATCTACAACCTTGTAGTTAAGGTTGGAATCTGCTTTACTCTTGGTAAATCCCAAGCTCATTAGGAAACTGTTAATTCTACCGTACCAAGCCCTAGGTGCTTGCTTTAATCCATACAAGGCTTTCTTCAATCTTCACACATGTGTCTGATTGTCATGTATCTCAAAACCTTGTGGCTACTCCACATACACTTCTTCTTCTATTACATCGTTTAGAAAATTTGTCTTCACGTCCATCTGGTGTACCTTCGACTTCATTACTGCATCTATCGCAAGTATAGCTCTAATTGAAGTGTATCTCGTCACAGGAGCAAATGTCTCCTCATAGTCTATTCCTTCTTTCTGGGAGAAACCATGTTCCATGAACCTTGCCTTGCACTTCTCGACACTGTCATCTGATGAATGTTTCATCTTGTAAATCCACTTGGAACTTACCATTGTCTTCTCTTTCGATATTGGAACCACATCCCAAACATCATTCTTTACAATGGACTGGTTCTCTTCAATCATGGCATCCTTCCATTATTTCTTCTCTGCAGCCTCTTCATAACTGGTAGGCTCAGCATCAATAATGTCACTTACCAATGCCACGTAACTAGAGTATGGTTGTGGTATCTTTCTTTCTCTGGAGGATCCATCTGGAGCACCATACTTCTCTGCATCCTGAATAATTTCTTGAGCCCAAGCTGGGCTTCTCTTCTTAGTATTCATCTCTCGGGATGAACTTACAGGTCTTTGTGGTTCTTCCATATCATGATCTTCTAGTACAACATCATCCCCTGCATCTGTGTCTGCAACTCTAGGAGCTTCAAGTTCTTCATCATGGACCTTATCTGAATGATTTTGTCTTGATCTAATGAAAGTTGTATCCACATTGAAGGTGACATCTATTCTAGTCTCAATCTGTCGATGTCGAGGGATGTCGACTCTATATGCCTTCAATGTCTCACTATATCCAACAAATATACCCTTCTTGCTTGAAGGGTCCAACTTCGATCTCTTGTCCTTGGAGACATGCATATATACTAGATAGCCAAATATCCTTAGGTGGTTGACCTCTGGCTTTTCACCTGTAAACATTTTTTCTAGTGTCTTGTTCCCAAGTACATGGTGGGGACTTTTGTTCTGCACATATACAGTGGTTTTGGCTGCTTCTTCCCACATATGCATCGGTAAGTCTTCATCATGAATCATGGCCTTCACTGCTTCCATGATTGTTCAGTTCTTTCTGCGACACCATTTTGCTGAGGATTGTAGGGAGTGGAGAGCTCCCTCTTAATCCCAATTTCCTTGCAAAATGACTTGAATTCATCTGATGTGAATTCTCCTCCATTATCTGATCTCAAAACGATTATCTTCTTTTCCGAAAGGATTTCAACAAGTTCTTTGAATTCTTTGAACTTGTTGAATACTTCGCTTTTAGCTTTCAAAAAGTAAATCCAAGTTTTACGTGATAAATCATCAATAAATGAAACATAATGTACATACCCACTAAATGAAGTGGCTGACATTGGTCCACACATCTGAATGTATGATGTACAAGGCTCCTTTGGCTTTGTTATCACTGCTTGGAAATGGTTTCTTCACGTACTTTCCTTGTGCGCATCCCTTGCATATGCCTTTGTGATTCACTTGGATTTCTGGCAAACTTGTCACCATCTTGCTCGCGATCAGTAGTGCTTTGTAATGTATGTGAGCAAATCATCTATGTCATAGCTCACTTGGAGTGACAGTGTTGTGTACTAATGTTTAATTTGAATGTCCCTTCAATTTGTATAGACATCCTTCTTGAACACCAATCACTACAGCATCATCAATAGATTTTCCTCTTGGCCACATGAGAACTTCACCATCAATGAAGGAAACTCTAAATCCTTTCTCATCCAATGCTGAGATAGGAAGGAGATTCTTCTTCAAACCAGGTACATACAAAACACCCTTCATCTTCATAGGTTTTCCGGAATCCAATCTGTAAGAAGCTTCTCCTACTCCTTTAATGGGATATTGATAGTCATCATCGAGCTTCACCTTGTGAGGTGAATATTTCTGAACTAATTATGAGAAAGAATCCTTGTAACTTGTCATGTGCTTAGAAGCACCACTATCAATAAGCCATGTGTCACTTCCATGAGTAATTGTTCCTGTAAGAGCTGATATCAATACATATTCTTCACTTGACTCATCTTCTTTGGTTCTCTCTTGATCAAGTTCATCATCTTCTACGGCATGAGCATGATGTCTTTTATACTTTCATTTTCTGACCTGATCTTTTGAGTGGGGACAGTTTATTGCAATGTGTACCATCTTCTGGAAGATGTAGCATCTATAATTTGAGTAATCATTTTTAAACTTTTGTGTCTTTTGTAACCCATGAGGATTTTTGTGTGAGTGAACCTCTTTCTTACTCTTTCTTTTTCTTACATGCACTGCTAGAGCTTGATTTTCCTCATCGCCTAGTTTCTCTTCTCTTGTTGCCAATCTAGCTTCTTCATGTGCAATCCTCCCATAGTCTACTAAACTTTGTTAGCTTTCTTCTTGAACAAATTCCTTGAATGAATGATTCCCAAGATCTTGAAAGACCATTCAATATAGTCATTACCAATTCAGCTTCTTCGATTATGTCTCCAATGGATTCAAGTTCTCCTTTGATTTGCAACACCCTTGTGAAGTTGGATTGAATGGTTTATGAACTCTGCATCTTCACACTCTTGAGTTGTGTCCTTGATGTCATCTTCCGGTTGATATTCTTTCCTTCATATAATCAGGATAGTGCATCGAACATTTTCTTTGGAGTCTTCAATGATGAAACATGAGGGATCAAATGATACTTGATAGAATCAGCAATGATTCTCTTTGCCTTGACTAGATTCCTTTTTTGTTTTTCCTTGGCCACATCTTCCTCTAGTTTTGGCGCTTCTTCTTTGACGAAATCTTCTAGATCATTCTCCTCTAGAATGAGCATTACTCTATACTTCCATGCTCGGAAGTTATCAGCATCCTCAAGCTTCTCATCAAGCTTAGTGTTGGAAGTCATCTTGCCCTGGGACTGAAATATAATAAGAAAATAAAAACTTTTCAAAGAAAGTTTTATGATATTACCAGAAAGTGTGTTATGCCAAAGTGAACTGCTCCAACTTCTGTCTACAGCTGCCAAGACGTCTTGATCTAGGGTTTATGAGGAAACCTTAATTTTTCAACTTGAGAATTTCAGAATTCTAATCCAGGGAATAGATTTTCCCTCCTAAGGCGAGATCCTTGATGGCTTTATCTTGACCAGCATCCTTTAGAAGGAGGGTGACGTCATCTACTAGAGTTTTATGGAGAAACCCTAATTTTCATAAACTACAAAAAAAAGCAAGACTGGTCGAGGGAAAAGATGTGTTAGGGTTAGGAGAGTCTTCCTATGGTCTTGTTTTCCCCAGCGAGTTCCTCCAGACTGTGAAAATGGCTTCTTTCAAGCCCGCTCTGATACCATGTTAAAAATTCACTTAAGCAGTTAAGTGTATCCAGTATTCTTTAACTTTAAACTATTAAATCAATAATTGCATGCATAAGGATCACTAAAAGAAAGACATCCACAATATACACAAGATTTATCCTAGGAAACCCTCTTGGGGAGAAAACCTAGCAAAGCTTCTTCAATATAGATTCGTCAACAAGTACAATGTGTCTCTCAAGAGAGATCTCACCAAACAGAAAATAATCATAAGATAGACCATAAACCCTAACCAGAATAGGGTAGTGCACCACTAGACCAAGATAAGCCTCGAAAAGATAACCAAAACCCTTCACCAAAACACCCTTACTCTGTAGTTGTGTCTCCTCCTCAGACTTGTGCACTTTTCCTTGAGAGAGAACTTGTGTTCTGTGTGTTCTCCAAATGAGGTGCCTAACCTCTTATAAATACAAGTTGAGTCACCCTTTAATTAGGTCACGGCCGACTTGTATACTTTACACTTTCTAATTTACATTTGACATTTACAAAGGCACAATAGAGTTGACTTTTACAAAGGCACAATAGGGTCGACTTAACAAATACAGCATAATATTATTCTTTAGGGTTTTGACTTGGTCTAATACAATATAGATACAATAAGAATATCTTCTAAAGCTACTCAAACTTCAACAAAAACCACCCCACTAGTAGGTGTCTAGGATGTGGAAAATATTGTTTATAGAGAATGAGGACCAACAATATGCAGAGGCTGAAGTTATAGTCTTTCAAATCTGAAACAGGGTAGGACTCTCAAAGGAGGCAGAAAATTTAGACCAGGTCATAATTGGAAAGGATGAAGTCGGGGAGGTAAGCAAAACGGTCTCTAGAACCCAAAACTAGATCTAATAGATTGCCCCCCACACTATAAACCCAAAATTCCACAACAAATTGTCGATACAAACAAAATAGTCTACACCATTGGCATTGAATACTTGGCATTCACTATAAACAAAAGAAGAGAACCTATGGGGGGGAATCAAATTACTAACCAGCCAAGAGAGCAACCAGTGGAAAAATCCAACCCACGAACTGTCTTCTTTGTCCTTGGAACGTGTTTGGTTACTCCTATTAACCCGGATTGCTTCCATGCCAAACACAAGTTGGGGTATAAAATCAACCAAACCAATTATTACCATGATTTCTACCTGTCTCATCACCCTAGTTCCATAATTCTCCAGGGTGTTGTCTGGGCCTATCCTTCCATGATCAAAACTGATCACAACAACAACACCTTGTCTTTCCCATGCTGACACCTAATTAACATGCATGGCCACCCCATACGGGTGCAAATAAAGTTTGTCTTATTTACCATGAATATGTATGTAGGGGAGCACTAATGGTTAAGAACATGTGTTTCCTCCTAGGAGATCACAGGTTCAAATCCAAAAGGGGATAGGATATGTACGCTTCCGTAGACTTTAGCAGTCGAATCACTATGTGGAGGGGCTCCCTTGTCCCACAAACAAGGGGATCTCATACACCAATTTGGTGATTGGATTTGTCGAGATGGGAAAATTAAATTATTATTATTATTTTAATTTTTTATCAAAATGGGAAAAAAAAGTAAGGATCAAATAGAACCAACAAACCCTAAATCCTATAATAAAAAAGGAGAAAACAACACTTAATAAAGAGTGAGCAAATGTTCTAAATGTGAACCTTAGGTGTGCTAAAGTAACAAACCATAGAGCACTATAGAGAGATGACCAAGCATAAATATTACGTCAAGACAACAAGAAGGTGCAATAGTATATGGTGCTCATAAGCTTAAACACTTTTACAAAGAGCAATGGCTCACGATGATGCGTACAAATAATACTTGAGAGTGTACTTATAGACATCTCAAGAAGTAGGGTCCCCTCCTAGATAGAGGTTATAGGCCCACATAAGACTAACTAAGTCGGCATTAACCATAACCTAACATTATAATAAATGAACATAAGTCGGCATTTGCCACATCCGTTAATTATATAATTTGGGCCCATTGTAACCACATGTGAAGATTACACCATTCTCAACACTTTTTATTCTAACTTTTGTTTACATGTGAAACTTTAAAGAACCTGATGCTCAGGTAGAAATAATAAGGATATTATGTCTCATATGGTATCAATAAGGAGGTTATAACTTTATATAGACATCTATAATTGAATACAAATTTCAAGATGGAACTCAACAACAGAGTCAACATTAACAACCAACATGCAAGGGAATTAGAACTATAGTCTTCAACTCAAAATAATGAATGGTGTTTTCTCCACTTAAACGTATCACACTAGAGGTGTTACAAATAGCCACCAAAGGGAAATATGCATACATATATTTTGAAGGGCTATTTTATTGTTCAAAACAAATAGTTCAATGCAAATAGAGTATGGGCTCTTCATTTACTTGACTTTGACTTTGAATCAATGACAAAATTATTCACACGTGATAGGTTTTGTTGATTCTGATTTCATTATCAATTGGGCTCTGGACTAAGTGGTAAGTTGAAGTGCTTGAGATTCAAAACCCAACAGGTGTGCTCCCTCTGATAATGCAGTTGACCAGGGCTTCTAAAGATACGAGGCCATGTTAATGCAATAAACATAGATTCAGTGTGAATGCGGCACCACTATTAATGGTGGTCCCCATGTTAATGGGGAACTTTTGTTAATGGTGATCCCCATGCTAATGCAAATTATGCAAATGAAGCCATGTGCAAGTCCTTGGGGACTTTAACAAGATAGATACCCCTCAATCAGAGCATCGCATCCAAAAATCATCATGTTATAAAGTTGATATCATAAGTTCCACGCTGTCCACTCAAAAAGGACATGACCAACCAAAAAAAGATGATGATGATATTCATTCATTGCAAAATTACTATATCTAGAACTTCATTTGGCCAACAGGGAACATAGGGAACATATCTGGGTTCCCCCGCAAATGTTAAATCTGGGTGCATTAGCCTCATCATGACAAGTGGAAGCTTAGTTTAAAAAAAAAAGTTAAAACTACAAGCATTGATAGTGTTACAAGCTTAATGTAAATGTGATGATTACAGATGCCCACTATGGGAACCTGGATAGGAGCTGCTTCTCTTTTTGAATTACAAACTGAATCATTATTAAAAAAAGATCACACATAAGCTTCCACATTATAATGAACTGAGTCAATTATAGCCAAAAATAAATTGCATCCTCCATCGAAGTTGCAGGAAGACAGAGGCTGGAAATTATCCTCTCCAGTCAATTCCAATATAGATGATCAATAGGGCAATTAAGAAAAAAAAAGGTACAGAGATGTACGAAACAAGGACTCCATATTAGCACTTACAACTGCACTTCTTGATGATTCAATATTACAACGTAAAAAGGACAATGTGCCCTTCAATTATTAATTCACAAAGAAATAATTGAAAGCAACAAGCAACTCTATACAAGTTCAAGTGGGTAACACTTGAATCTCTGAAATGCTATAAGTTT
>JASDQU010245092.1:81692-92061 GCA_032191745.1 Picea mariana
AATGAGCACACCATAGTTGAAGGAGTTGTGGATGTAGCTTGAAGAATTCTTAAAGAAGGTTTAAATACGCCCAAGTGTGTAACCTTAGGGTTTCCTAGTTATTTTTGTGAAGAAGAATGATGGAACCTTAAGGCTGTGTATTGATTTCAGATAATTGAATAAGGTTACCATAAAGAACAAATACCCTTTTTCAAAGATTGATGATTTATTTGATTAGCTGAAAGGTGCAAGAATATTTTTCAAGATCTCCTTGAGATCAAGTTATCATCAAGTGAAGATAAAGGAAGAAGATATCAACAAGATCACATTCAAGACAAGATATGAGCATTATGAATTCACGATATTGTCATTTGGACTATCAAATGCCCTCATTGTTTTCATGTGTCTAATGAATGGAGTGTTCATGGAATACCTGGACAAATTCGTAATTGCGTTCCTAGATGATATAATCATCTACTCTAAGTCAGATGAGGAACATGGACAACATTTGAGAATGGTGTTGCAATTTTTAAGAGAGAGTAAATTGTATGATAAGTTAAATAAGTGCATCTTTTATCAAAAGAAGATTCATTACTTGGGTCATATAATTTCAGCAGAAGATATAACAGTTGGTCCTAAGAATATAGAGGTGATTAGAGGGTGGTCAGCACCAAGAAATGTGACAGAGGTTAGATCATTCATGGATCTTGTTGGTTATTATCAAAGATTCATAAAATGATTCTAAAAAATTGTTAGCCCAATCACTTCTTTGCAAAAGAAGGGACTGAAATTTGAATGGACTCCCAAGTGTGAAGAGAGCTTTCAACAATTGCAATTATTTTTGACAAGTGTGTCAATATTGAATATTGCGGATCCAGGTGAATGTTTTTTTGTGTGCACTGATGCGTGCAAGGAAGGGATCGATGGATTCCTCACATAAAAATATCATATGGTATGCTATGAGTCTAGAAAATTAAAAGAGCATGAGAAGAATTATGCTACACATGACTTGGAATTAACAACAATTGTACATGCATTAAAAATGTGGATACATTACCTCATGGGGAGTAAATTTGAGCTAATGAAAGACCACTATGGTCCAAAACATTTGTTTGGACAACCAACCTTAAATGCTAGACAAACTAGATAGCCTGATTTTCTAAGTGAATATGACTTTGAAATTAAACATATAAAAGACAAGAAAAATCGAGTGGTTGATGCACTTAGTAGAAGAGATCATGAAATTCATACTACAACCATTAGTATGTATAGGACTGATCTGAAAGATAAAATTATGAAAACAACAAATTTAGATCAACAATATCTATAAAAAAAAAAAACATTACAAGAAGGAAATTTTCAATAGAAATTTAATTTTTATGAGTTGAAAGAAGAAAAAATTCCCATATACAAAGACAAAGTATATGTCTTGAATTCCAATGAGATGAAAAATGAAATGCTGATGGAAATGCATAATATGACATATTTTAGGCAGTCAGTATATCATAAAATAATTGCAATTGTAAGAAGCTTATATTTTTGGCTTGGAGTGAAGAAATAATTGGCTAATTACATAGCCATATGTCTAGAATGCCAAAAGGTGAAGACATAGCATATGCATCCAACTGATTATCGCAGCCATTTCACATTTCAGAATGAAAGTGGGAAATTATCACAGTTGATTTTATTACTAAGATGCCCAGAACAGTGAAGTAGCATGATTTCATCATGGTGGTGGTGGATAAATTAAGTAAGGCAATACATTTTATTCCAACGAAGACAACACACAAGGAAACAAATATTGCAGATATCTACATGAAAGAAGTTGTTAGGTTAGATGGAGTGCATAAGACAATAGTTTCATATAGAGATCCAAAATTCACATCCAATTTTTGGAAAGGTTTGTTCAAAGGCTTTGGGACAAATCTAAATCTCAGTACAATGTATCATTCAGAGTCAGATGGGAAAACAGAGAGGACTAACAAAATAATTAAGCACATGATTATAATGCATTTGATGGATCAACCATCAAAGTGGGAAGATTATATTCACTTAGTTGAATTTGATTACAATATTGGGTATCAAGCCTCATTAAAAATGAGTTTGTTTAAAACATTGTATGGAAGGAAGTGTAACACACCAGTGAGTTGGGATAATCCAGCAGACAAAACAATTGTTGGGATAGATTTGTTGAAGGAAATGGAAGAGTAGATGACAAAGATCAAACATAATTTAAAGGTTTCCCGGGACAAGCATAAAATTTTTGCAGACAAGAATAGAGTTTCTAAATATTTCAAAGTGGGCGCACATGTGTTTTTAAAAGTGAAGGAGAAAAGAAGTTCGCTAAGATTAGGAAGTTGCCCGAAGTTGGAAGCAAGATATTGTGGACCTTTCTAAATCTTAGAAAAGATAGGGCCAATTGCATACATGATAGCATTACCTGCATCCATGAGAGTGCATAATGTATTTCATGTGTCATTATTAAAGAAATGTGTGTATGATCCTAACCACATAATTGATTGAACTATGATCTAGGTGGAGCACGAAGGGGATTTCCAAGTGGAACCAATACACATTCTGGACCAGAAATTCAAAGTGCTTAAGAACAAAGCCATATGGATGGTTAAGTTTCAATGGACCTACTAAAGTCTTAAAGATGCTACATGGGAGCATGAAAAAAACACATGGGAGGAATACAAACAAATTTTTGTCAATTTTAAAGAAAGCATAATGCAAGACTCCATTTCGAGCAACTAGAGTTTCAAAACCGTATCTTTGAGTCACGACCAGCTTGCATTGGGAGCCCTGATAAAAGAATGGCACATTCCTTGGGTTATCTATGATAACCAAATGGTACATTCCTTGGGTTATCCATGATAAACAAATGGTGCATTCCTTGGGTCAGTGGGTTGAGAGGAACATGAGATTTTGGTTGGAACTGTTATTGGAGTACAAAATTGAAAAATTTTATTTTCTAAGTATTTTGATGTAAATTTGTATATGTATATCGACATAGTGTGCACCGAGGACAACGCACAATTGTAGGGGAGGGGGAATGTAACATCCCGGTATAATGTCTAGTTTAATTAATACTAATGTAGATATAATGTGTTTCTACGACCAAGTGATGTATATGTGAAATGTATTTATGAATTTTAATAATAAAATGTGATGCCAGCTACTAAGGGGACATGGACAAATATTGGGGCTGAATTAATCAACAAGAGAAGGGAGGGTCTAGGAGAATGTCTAAAAGATGAGACCAAGAGGAATCACCCATGTCTATTAAATCAACCCACATTCTTGAATTTTATTATCATTATGTATTAAACTCTATTTTTTGATTGAGTGTCCCAAAGCCAATCATTGAATGCATGTAAGAGGGTGGGTGTGATAATTCACATCCTATAGTTATTGGGAGCATGGGGGTTGACTAAAATCATCTTAGGGAAGTTTGTAAGTTAAACAAGCAAGCCAAAGGAGAGGAAATTTGTATAAGCAACTACAACAATTTTAGACAGTCAAATTTTTGGCATGAACAACAAATAGAGAGAAAAAAGAGAACTGGGAGTTGGAAGATCCATGGAGAGAAAATTTTGGAGCATGTTGGAGCGTTTCTGGACCATATTTGGAGCCAAATACTAAAGAGTCAGGTTGTCAGGCCTGGAGAGTGAACTCCTATGTGATTTGCACTGTAAAAACAAGTGTTTGTTGTTGTTTGTTAGTAGTTTTCATGACAGTGAGTTCCCTTTGTTAAATTTTCTCTTAAGTTGTCAAGTGTGTCTATTCTTTAACATTAGAATATTATAAAATCAACTACATGCATAAGGATCACTGGAAGAAATACATCCATAGTATACACAAGATTTATCCTGGGAAACCCTCGTGGGGGAGAAAACCCAGCAAATCTTCTTCAATATATATTCTTCAACAAGTACAATGTCTCTCCTAAGATAGATATCACCAAACATAAGATAAACCAAAAACCCTAACCAAAATAGGGTAGCGTACCACTAGATCAAGATGGTCCTCCAACAGATAACCTAAACCCTTCACTAGAACACCCTTTCTCTGTAGTTGTGTCTTCTCCTCAGACTTGGGCACTTCTTACTTGTGTGAGAGATCTTGTTGTGTATTTTCTCCAAGAGAGGCACCTAGCCTCTTATAAATACAAGTTGAGCCACCTAGAAATAGGTCAAGGCCGAATTATACACTTTACCCTTCTAATATACAATTGACTTTTTCCAAGACACAATAGGGCTGACTTTTACAAAGGCACAATAGGGACAAATTTACAAATATAACATAATATAAATCTTTATGGTTTTGTCTTGGTCTAATACAATATGAATACAATAAGAATATCTTATGAAGTACTCAAACTTCAACACTCCCTCTTAGCAAAGAAGATATTCTTCTAGCACGATCGTCACAACTGCTTCTGCACTTTTGTACACTTGACCATTGATTTGTTGATTTTTCACGAATATATATTGAAGAAACTTTGTAACCACATCATGCATCTAGGGTCTCATCATTCTTCTGAGATTTATGTCATCATGGGACTTTAACTCGCCAACTCACACTGAATCTGGCATCTAGTTCATAAGGAACTAGTAACCTCTGGTTGGCACACCAAGAAACTGTTCCACGATGACTAGGCATCTAATCACAAGGATTAGGCGATGTAGTGTGCACACACTACCCATCTAGCCCAAGAATAGGAAACACCTCCAACCACACAAGTTGGCCCACCATATTGAAAAGTCGGGTAACTAACCAACCCTTAAGGCATGGAATCTTTTGAATTTGTGCGAGGTCATGCTGACTAGTGCCACAACCAGTAACATGCGTACCAAACTATTTCACTGGAGTAGCAATCTACGTACCAGAATTTTTCACTGGAGTAGGAGTAACTCGACGTAGTACACTTTTTCATTGGAGTATCCATCTGTGTACCATACTTTCTCATTGGAGTAGCAATAACTCGGCATACCAAACATTTTCACTGGAGTATCCCTATGTGAACCAGACTTTTTCACTGGAGTAGTAGTAAATCGACGTACCCAAATTTTTCACTAGAGTAGCCGTAACGTACTCGTGAATGACTACCCACTGATACTGTCACATGTTGAAGTTGTTGCCCTGGAATCACATATGTAACTCATCACTCTCTCTTACTAGGGACATCCTTCTGGACCACACCAAAGCTTGTCTTTGAAGTACACAAAATTCACTCTCAAAAGAGGCTTGGTCAACACGTCTGTTATCTTCTAATTTATAGAGACATATTGGACCTTCATTGCTCCCCTTTGTACCATATCTATGATGTAATGGTACCTGATATCGATGTGCTTGGACTTGTCATCGAACACTGGGTTCTTTGTCAATTTCACACAACTCTGGTTATCACACCAGATACAAGTTTCCTCTAACTCGATATCAAACAATCCTGCAAGCAACTTCTGAAGCCACATTGCTTCGATGATAGCTGAACAAGCTACTATATACTCTACCTCAACCGTACTGATTGCCACACTAGTCTGCTTCCTGCTTAACCATGAGATCATAGTTGATCCCATACTGAAGCAACATCCAGATGTACTCTTCCGGTCTACAACACTACCGGCCCAATTTGAATTAGTAAATCCTTGCAGAGTTATCTCACGATCTGAAGCATATTTGAGTCCATAATCAATTGTACTCTTCAGGTACCTCATCACATGTTTTGTTGCAATCAAGTGAACACTTCTCAGCTCCACCATATACTGACTCAACGTGTTCACAACAAAACGTATATATGACCTCGTGTTCGTTAGGTACATCAATGAACCAATCATCTATCTATACATGGTGGCATCCACTGTCTCTGAAGATGTATCATTCAATAACTTCATATTTGTCACCATCGGTGTAGGCATGGCCTTACAATCTATCATTTTGAATCTCTTCAGAATATCAACAACATATTTCCTTGATTAAGGAAAATATCACTCGGTCTCTTCCATACCTATAGACCTAAGAAGTAATGCATCATACCCAGGTCTTTCATATCAAACTCTGCAACAAGCTTCTTCTTACTTTCAATGATGAGCTTGTCGTCTCCTATTAGGAACATGTCATCCACATACAAAAGTAATATCACTGGTCCACCATCCACAAGCTTGAAGTACAAGTTGGAATCTTCTTTACTCTTGGTAAATCCCAAGCTCATCGAGAAGCTGTCAATTCTACCATACCATGCTATGGGTGCCTGCTTTAATCCATACAAGGCTTTCTTCAATCTGCACACATGTGTCTTGAAACCTTGTGGTTGCTCCACATACACTTCCTCTTCTATTACAGCATTTAGAAAAGTTTTCTTCACGTCCATCTAGTGCACCTTCCACTTCATCACTATGAATATCACAAGTATCACTCTAATAGAAGTGTATCTCGCCACAGGACCAAATGTCTCCTCATAATCTATTCCTTCATTTTGGGAGAAACCATATACCATGAATCTTACCTTGTACTTCTCAATACTTCCATCTGCTGAATGTTTTGTCTTGTAAATCCACTTGGAACTTACCACTGTCTTCTCTTTCGGTCTAGGAACCACATCCAAAACATCATTCTTTACAATGGATTGGTACTCTTCAACCATGGAATCCTTCCATTGTTTCTTCTCTGCAACCTCTTCATAACTGGTAGTCTCAACATCAATAATGTCACTCAACAATGCCATGTAACTAAAGTATGGTCGAGGTCTCTTTCTTTATCTGAAGGATCCATATGGAGCACCATACTTCTCTACATCCTGATAAATTTCTTGAGCCCTATATCATCTTCTCTTCTTAGTATTCACCTCTCGAGATGAATCTGCAGGTCTCTGTGGTTCTTTCATATCATGATCTTTTAGTACACCATCATCACCTGCATCTATATCTGTAACTCTGGGATCTTCATGCTCCTCATCATGGATCTCGTTTGTACAATGTTGCCTTGATCTACTGAATGTTGCATCCTCATTGAAGGTGAAATCTATGCTAGTTTCAATATGTCGATGATCAGGGATGTAAACTCTATATGCCTTTGATGTCTCACTATATCCAAGAAATATACCCTTCTTGCCTGAAGGGTATAACTTCAATCTCTTGTCCTTGGGGAGATGCACATACACTGGACAACCAAATATCCTCAAGTGGCTGACCTATGGCTTTTCACCTGTAAACATATCTTCTGGAGTCTTGTTCCCAAGAGCACGGTGGGGACTTCTGTTCTGCACATATACTGCAGTTTTGCCTCCTGCTACCCACAGATGCATCAATAATTCTTGTTCATGAATCATGGCCTTCACTGCTTCCATGATTGTACGGTTCTTCCTTTCTGCTACACCATTATGCTGAGGATTGTAAAGAGTAGAGAGATCCCTTTTAATCCCAACTTCCTTGCAGAATGTCATGAATTCATCTGATGTGAATTCACCTCCATTATCTGACCTTAATATCTTTATTTTCTTTTTAGAGAGGTTTTCAACAAGTGCCTTGAATTATTTAAACTTTTTGAATACTTCACTCTTAGCTTTCAAAAAATAAATCCAGGTTTTACTTGAGAAATCATCAATAAATGAAACATAATATACATTCCCACTAAGTGAAGTGGTTGACATCGGTCCACACACGTCTGAATGTATAATTTCCAAGACTCCTTCGACTTTTCTATCACTTCTTGGAAATGGTTTCTTCACGTGATTGCCTTGTGTGAATCCCTTGCATATGCCTTCATGATCCACTTGGATTTATGGCAAACCTATCACCATCTTGCCCATGATCAGTAGGGATTTGTAATGTAAGTGAGAAAATCTTCTATGCGAAATCTCACTCAGAGTGACTGTAGTGTGTATTAATGTTGAAACTGAATGTCCCTTTAACTTGTATAGGCCTCCTTCTTAGATACCAATCACTATAGCATCATCAATAGATTTTCCTCTTGGCCACATGAGAACTTCACCATCAATGAAAGAAAACTTTGAATCCTTTCTCATCCAAAGCTGAGATGGAAAGGATATTCTTATTCAAAACAGGTACATACAAAACATCTTTCATCTTCATAGGTTTTATTGAATATAACTTGTAGGATTCTTCTCCTACTCCTTTAATGGGGTACTAATAGTCATCACCAAACTTCACCTTGTGAGGTGAATCCTTCTGAACTAATTATAAGAAGGAATCCTTGTAATATGTCATGTACTTAGAAACACCACTATCAATAAGCGATGTGTCACTTCCATGAGTGACAATACCTATAAGAGACGAGATCAATACATATTATTCACTTGAGTCTTCTTCTTTAGTTTTCTCATGATCAAGTTCATCATCTTATGTGGCATGAGCATGATGTCTTTTATACTTTCCTTTTCTGACCTGGCCTTTGGAGTTGGGACAGTTTATGGAAATGTGTCCCATCTTCTGACAAATGAAGCATATGTAATTTGAAAAATCCTTCTTGAACTTATGTGTCTTTTGTAATCCATGAGGCTTCTTGTGTGAATGAGCTTCCTTCTTGCTCTTTCATTTTCTAGCATGAGCTGTTAGAGCTTGATTTTCTTCATTGCCTAGTTTCTCTTCTCTTGCTTCCAATGTGGCTTCTTCATGAGTACAATCCTCCCATAGTCTGCTAAACCTTGTTAGCGTTCTTATTGAACATATTCCTTGAATGAATGCTTCCCAAGATCTGGGGAGATCATTCAAGGTAGTCATTACTAATTATGCTTCTTCGATTGTGTCTCCAATGGCTTCAAGTTGTTCTATAATTTGAGACACCCTTGTGAAGTATGATTGGATAGTTTATGAACTATGCATCTTCACATTCTTGATTTGTGTCCTCAAGGTCATCTTCCGGTCAATATTTTTGCCTTCATACAATCGAGATAAGGAATCAAACATTTGCTTGGGATTTGTCAATGATGAGACATGAGGGATCAAATGATCCTTGGTGGAATAAAAAATAATTCTCTTTGCCTTAACTAGGTTCTTTTTATACTTTGCTTTGGCCTTATCTTTGTCAAGTTCTGGAACTTCTTCTTTGACGAAATCCTCTAGGTCATTCTCTTCTAGAACGAGCATCACTCTATACTTCCATGATCGAAAGTTATCGACACCTTCAAGCTTCTCATCAAGCTTGGTACCAGGTGTCATCTTGTCCTTGAACAAAAATATAATAGTAGAAACAAAAACTTTTCAAATAAAGGTTTTGTACTTACCAGAGAGTGTTATGCTAAGATGATCAGTTCCATCTTCAATTCTACAATTGCCAAGACGTCTTGAGTTAGGGTTTATGAGGAAACCCTAATTTTTCAAAATGTAAATTTTGGAATTTTGCTCTAAGGGAAAGGTGTGCCCTCCTAAGGTGAGCTCCTTGGTGGTTTTACTTTGATCAGTGTCCTCCAGAAAGTGGGATAAATCACCTTCTAGGGTTTGTGCAGTTACCGACAATTGCAACAGTTGCAACACCAATTGCAGTTTTCAAAACTTCGTCAAACTGAGAATCTAAACCCAAGGAAAGATATGCTAGGGTTAGGAGAGTCTTCCTATGGTCTTAGTTTCCCCGGTGAGTTCTTCTAGACTATGCAAATGGCTTCTTTCAGGCCTGCTCTAAAACCATGTTAAATTTTCTCTTAAGCAGTCAAGTGTGTGTATTCTTTAACATTAGACTATTACAACAATAACTCCATGCATAAGGATCACTGAAAGAAAGACATCCACAGTATACACAAGATTTATCCTGGGAAACCCTTGTGGGGGAGAAAACCGAGCAAAGCTTCTTCAATATAGATTCTTCAACAAGTACAATGTNCCCAAGGAAAGATGTGCTAGGGTTAGGAGAGTCTTCCTATGGTCTTATTTTCCCCGGTGAGTTCTTCTAGACTATGCAAATGGCTTCTTTCAGGCCTGCTCTAAAACCATGTTAAATTTTCTCTTAAGCAGTCAAGTGTGTGTATTCTTTAACATTAGACTATTAAAACAATAACTGCATGCATAAGGATCACTGAAAGAAAGACATCCACAGTATACACAAGATTTATCCTGGGAAACCCTTGTGGGGGAGAAAACCGAGCAAAGCTTCTTCAATATAGATTCTTCAACAAGTACAATGTCTCTCGTAAGAGATATCTCACCAAATAGAAGATAAACCAGAAAGCCTAACCATAATAGGGTAGCGCACCACTAGACCAAGATGATCCTCCAAAAGATAACCAAAACCCTTCACTAGAACACTCTTTCTCCGTAGTTGCGTCTTCTCCTCATACTTCCGCACTTCTTACTTGTGTGAGAGAGTTTGTTGTGTATGTTCTCCAAGTGAGGTGCCCAGCCTCTTATAAATACAAGTTGAGCCACCCAGAAATAGG
>JASDQU010245093.1:56713-81164 GCA_032191745.1 Picea mariana
TGATGAAGGGAAAGGTGGATGAGAATAGGACATTTCTGAGCCCCAACAATAACCATGGAAGAATTGTCTATTGTCCATCACTAAAATATTGGCTCAAATGTCACGTCACATTACTTTTCTCAATGTCACTTTCTACTTGGAAATTTCATATTTGTATTCCTTCCATCTAACATTTTCCATAGGAATTATATCACATTATTGCTTATATAAATTATGTCAAACAATTGAACTACTAGAAGGTGTTTATAGTAAATATGACATTGACTTTCTTTGTACTAATTAAAAGAATGACTAGACAAATTTTGAGGAAAATTGAAAGGATATGTAGGGTCATTTCAATTTTTATTTCATATGCACATGGGCACCCAACCTTTTACTTTTTATAAATCGTTATCCAAAGAAAAACCTGTCATGGATGCATTTTTTCCAAGCCCATTCTTGCCTTTATTATTTTTATTATTTTATTCCTTTTTGCTTTATTATTCAAGAGCTGATCAGGGTACACTGCCTTGGCATGGTTACTAGAGCTGAAAACATTACCCACAAGTAATTTCACAGAGATGAGAAGGATGGCTCGTGATGAGACCTCCTTTCCCTTGGACATGCAACCAAGAGTCATTGCCCTGGCGTGGTAACCAGCTGGTGGAAATGTCATACTGCTAGGTACCCATGGACCTAATAGGTCGGCTCGATGAGACCCCCTATCCTCTAACTAGGTCTTGTTTTATTATTTTTTCGGGTCCCTCTTATTTCTTGCTGATAAGATTTTTATTGCCTTCTCAGGGATCCCTGGGCGAAGCATCTCGAGGTTTTATTCTTAGGATTTTATCTTTTACCAACTTTATTTTACCTTCTGGGCGTTTAGCCCCTTCTTCCCATCAGGTAAGGTGTAGTCCTGAAAATAGGTCAACCCAATGCCCGGAGAAGGGGGAAGGGATAAGTGAATGGGAAGTAACATGAAGAAGTGGTGCTATGATGGGAGCGGATGATGGATTTTCAGAAATCCCCCCAGTGGAAAACTAAAACCTACAGATACAGGCTTGCTATGGCACCTTTTCAATCCCCCCAAACATGGTCAAGTGGGAAAATGTAAGATCCAATCAGTCGTTAGAAATAAAAGGAATTAGATGCATACATTTAAAGGTTTTAACGATCAAATGTGACACATACCATGATACCTGGACGAATTACCTCCTAAAGCAAGAACCTCCTTTGATACAGGACCAAACCGATGGTGATGGATGTTGTTGCCGATGACAAGATAAAGACGATGGAAGAAGAAAAGGTGGGCCCTCCAGGGCCATGCACAGGTCAATCCTAAACTTGGTACTCCATGTCTAGGAACTATGGGCCACGAGACATGATATCCTAGTTATCCCTGAAAAGTGGGGATAACATATGGCTCCAACTCGGGGACATGTTCTCACTGTAGAGTGCATGAGAACCTCAACATCTTTGGCATAACCTGCTGACCTGCTTGATCTCGAAAGAAGCATCAGTAACAAAAATCGGGGTGGTAATGACACCCCAACATACATATATATAAAAATAAAGACTGGAATAATACAATCAATAAGGTGAGTATGAAATCAAAGTAACATGCAATGCAAATGGTATAATACACAAAAGAAAAAAATTCCTACTTACCTGTACTTACCTGTGATGTCAGGTAACCCCACCCTGGTGGGGTTTGAGGAGGCTTCCACTGACGGGCACTGTGCGTCATCATCCCTCCAATGTAGACAGGTAATAGGAGTCATTAACTGAATTTCTTCCAACCTTGAAAAGGCCTAGACAAAATCAAGTGTTTCCTTTGACATTCGTAGGCTTCCCTTTATTGGCATCCCACATCCATACTATGTCCCCTTCCTTGTACTCTTTGATCTTGAAATTGGTTGTTCCTTGAACAACCCTAGTGTATTGTGCAGAGGGAGGTGGGTGGGATTCTACTATAAATACTTCTTGCTAGGAAGGTTGAATCAGTATGTCATCTTCTCTTATGGTCCCAGATTCCCTGTCTTTATACTTGTCTAGGAGTTGCAGGTATTTTTCTTTTGTGGACCTTTGTATCTGATCAAAATCTTCTTTTTTTTTCAAAATGCATATATTTCGGAGAATATTTGTGAAGAGTTTGTCTGGTCTCATCATGCGCTTTGTCATATTTGATAGAATCACTAGGATCTTGCACATGAGTTGTAGTCACGGGTACGTTCTGGAGACGCCCAATAGTTCCATCCTTCAAGGGTATATTCACATTAGTGAGGTCTATCTCAAGGGTACCTCCAATATTTGAGGCAAATTTCCTAGACAATAACATCCCCCACACATCTGGGATGTCTACAACCACTATATCCATGTGGATGACTTTCTTGAGGTATTGTTTAAGGCAAACTTTGACATTCTAAATTACCCCATGTGTGGGCATGGATTTAGAATCAAAACCACACACATTCCTGTAAGGTTGTGTGACTATCAAACCCAGTTTTTGCATGACTTTAAAGGACATTATGTTGGCACCTCTCCTTGTATCCAGCATGTAGTTGTTGAGGATTTTGTTGTTAATTATTAAAGTCATGAAGAAGGGGGGATTTTCTCCATGTTGGACCCTGAAGTGATCGGCCTGCAACATGATAGGGGGGTCCATGGGTCCATCTAATTCTTGAAATAAATTGTCAAAATGCTCTTTGACATATGGCACCTTAATGACTTCTTTCAGGGGAATGGTTACATGCATCTTGGATAGTGCCCCTTCAAAGTCAAAGTTCAAGTTAACCCTTTAAATCTCGAATGTCTTGGGAAGAAGCACATCCAAGGATGGGGGTTTTGTTTCTTCAGTGGTAGGTTGGATCATTTTATTTCTTCTATACACCTGGGACTTTTGTTTCTTCAATTTTTCTTTTGATTCCTGGTCTAGGTTGTTTATTACTGCCATTCTAGCTTTCCTGGCCACTTCTTTGATGGCCTCTTGATGTTCTTCAGCCGTGATATTTATCTGAGGGCCTTCTACAACGTGGCCTATGTTGTTCAGTTGTTGATGGCCACCATCATTGTAAGGAAATTCATGTTCCCAATGTGCCTCACTGCATTGAAAACACCAAGGGTTCTCATCCACAATGTTGGTAGGCATTAAGGTGTTTGGGACTTCTACGTCCTTGAAATTGTTTTTGTTCCATTCAACAAAACCAAATACTCTCTATACTATATATCCATATTCATCCCAGTCTTCAGAGACATCAGAGGTATAATCGGGATAATCGCCCCAATTTGTATCTTCTTCTGTCAAGGGAAAGGTGGGGAAACCTTGAAACAAGCATGGATCCATCGATTTGTAATCACTAGGTCCAATATCATCTATTAATAATAAAGAGGGTGTTTGTTCATCTTGCTCAAAATGACCGGTTTGTAATAATGTGGGAGTCCCCTCAAAAGATAATTAGTCATTCGGGTCTTGCTTTATTAAAAAATGAACGATTTCGTGAATTCTTTTAACCCTTTGCAAGATACAGGACATACTAGTGTCTAAGTTGGTTCCATTATGCACTCGGTGGTCTTCAGACCTGGTTTCCAGATCCCTATTGGTTTGGTCAAAATAATCAAATTTGGCTTCACTCATATCTTGATTTTCTAACATTGCTGTGTTCAAGACAAACAAGGAGTCTTCAAAATTTTGTTTTTTATGAGTGGCCATACCCAAACCCTTTGATGGTTCATGTTGTCTTGAGAAGTTTAAGACATTGTTGATGTTTGATAAAGTTGTGCTCCATTTCCTTTTGGGAGGCATGAGTTTTACCTCAAGGATTTCTGGGAGCATGGGTTCAGTTTCAGTGATATCCTCATCACTATATTTCCAAGGGTTATTATTGTGCGAGAGATTAACTTGATGGATGTAGTCTTCAAATTCAAGGTTCCTCTCAATTTGGTAATCCAAATCTTGTGCTTCTTCTAGAGTCGAGGGTGATCGATCTTTGAGAGTAAATTGCAAAACTCCTTCCAACGAGTTCAAGTAGTGTTGGAGGATAGCTTCTTCTGAGAATCTAGGTCAGATCTTTTTTAGGAGAAGATTGAACCTATCATTGAAATCCCTAGTGCCCTAGTTAGAAGCCTTACAAATATCAGTATATTGAGAGTAAAGGGAATCCATGCTTTCTTTTTCACACCAATATTTCTTAAAGACTTGTTCAAGATCTTCAGGGGTTCTGATGCTTCCTTTTGGGAGTTTGTTAATCCATATTCTGGCACTTCCGGTGAGGGAGCTCACAAAGAGACTTAAAAAGACATCATGGTGTTCTTTTCCGGATTGGTGAAATTGGAAAGCATCACAAAATTTGGTCCAATGAGAATTTCCATAGGATCCATATTCCCCTGAAAACTTAGGTATCCACGATTTGACCTTCTTTGGTAGATCAAGTAACCCCCCTTGGGTGTTAGCTAAGCTTAAAGGGCCAAAAATTTCTTTATGAGACCATTTGGGAGAACTTACGGGGGTGACAGGATTTGTAGAGGTCATAATAGATGAAGGTATTACTGATGCCCACTACGGGTTGTCATTATCTATTTGTGGAGTCGCCAGATGATTTGCTTGAAATAATGAAAAGATACAGGGAAAACACCCTAAGTGGAGTCACCAGGTAAGCTTGTAAGATAAGGCTTCTGAGGCAAGGCTTACCAAAAATGTGTCGTCTAAGGAAAATTGACTTAGTGTTCCCCAACAACGGCGCCAAAATGTTATCGCACAGTTTGTAGCTAGGATAAAAGGCTATAAGATAGAAGGCCAAACTGGCATAACAAGAACCAATCCCACCCAATGTCACCACAATGGGATGGTTCTTTCTCTTTAGGGAGGCTAGGCCTAGGGGAGACGCCCCCGGTGACCCGGGGTTTTGAGGAGGCAAGAGGATAATAAGACAAATATAATATTTCCCCCCTCACAAGTCACCACCAATCAGATATTCCCGGCCAAATAGCCAATAAAGAAGTAAAACCCCCAAAGAATTATACCTTCCTGGAACAAAGAAACAACAAAATGATATATGCAAGCTATTCAAATGGGTTAGTACTTCATAAGACTATCTAATGAATATATAAGAAATATGGCAATAAATATTGACGAAGTCAATGTTTATCAATATAGAAATGAAAATAATGTTACTTCAACAATAAATATTGGAACGATATAGCATTCAATGTAACCAATCAACACAACATCTAATAAATGCCTTAAACACCATTCAATTGCTCATAAAGGAGAACGTTGCTTCACTAATGATATAACCAGTATAAGATAATGAAAACAATTAGGGTTAGTAGGGTTAGCTCGTATACTAGGGTTAGTAGTTAGGGTTTCAATTCAAAAGTCTTGAGAGCATTTAGATCGAGTTCTACTTCAATGCTTGAGGTCTTAGATCAGTGCCTTTAGGGTTAAATGGAGTCAATAATGAAGGACGCAGGAGTTGGAGGAGACAAAGACTAAGGACTAGAGGGAGAATTTTTGAGGTGTTGCAAAGGCAAGGCTTCAAAATCAAAACCCTAGGGGAGAGAGGCTCACTCTGGTGTTGCTACAGCAAGGCCTCATGCTCTCTCCTCCTTCCTTAGATGGAAAAATGACTAGCATAAAAGATAAACTGAGACAAGAGGTTTTGATAAGACAAAGTGTTGCAGCAACAAGGTTGTACTAGAAAACCCTAGAAAACTCATCCCTGAAGTGTAGAATCTCTAGGCTTCAAGACGTCTCCTCCTTCTTAGCTTGTAAAGGTATGACTAGCTAAAGGGAAGAAGAAATAGAAGTGTAGCTACGGCTAGGGTCTTTCTTTCTCCTTCAATGGATGAAAATTTCTCTATCAGGGGACATGAGATAAGGAGCTACTTGTGTGCTTGTCACATAGGGTTTTGATTCAAAAAAATTTATAAACATATGCAAGAAATTAGACTACAACCATTCATTCAAGAAGGTTTGTAGAAAAATACTTACAATTCATCAAGAAATAACCATGCAAACTCTAGTTGTAACACCTTCCTTCAAGAGAAATGCCAAAATATGCCAAAAAATGTCTTCCTTCAACAAGTGCACCTCCTTAAATTAGCCAATAAACTAATATAGGGCACAAATTTTAATCCTCACCAAGTGGTGGGACAATGATGATGAAAACATGAGAGTGAAAATCTCCCATTTATACAAAACCTTGACCTAATTTTACATTTAGGTCAGGTGAAAAGGTTGACAAGGCCAAAATATCAAATCATATTATTTTACATTAAATTGTCAAGTTAAAACCCTAAATCAAGATGAAAGGAGAGTAAAATCCCCTCCAAGGGAGACGTTATCCCTTTTTAGGGAAGATGGGGCATCCTGGAGAAAAACCTTAGCCCTCCATGGGATTCTCCAACCTGCCACACATGCCACTGCTGCCTAGTCTACCTGCCCCAAACATCCATGATGCTGGGTGACATCATGGTAAAGGTGGTGAAATCTGATGCAGGAGCATCTCTCCACATCATCACGTGCCAGCCAAGCGAGGCACATCAGCGCACACATTCGATGAAGGAAGAGAGGTGAAACCCTCATTTCAAATTTTGAATTTGAATATAATTAAATGCTTGTAAGGATGTTAGAGCCATGAGGCCGTGCATATACGCAGGCTTTAGATGTATATAGCCTTAATGGTTGTAAGGTTGGATCTAGCTCCGATTCTGGACTAGAAAACCCATTCAATTTTAGAGTTAATGTAATTGAATAGGGTAGGTGAGATGGAGGGAAGAGCTCAAAGAGCCTCCTCATGTAAAACATCTATAGGATCTTGTTTTGAGAATAGGGAAGAGAGAAGAGAGAAGGAGTCAAGACTCTGTCAAAGTCTGAGCTCAGGAACACCTTGTAAAGGAGGCATTTGATATTAATACAAACCAAAGCAGTTTTTCTTGTATATTGTCTGTGTTGTGTAAATGTCTATGTGTGTTCTATTTATGCTGTGAATGTATGTTGTAGATGTGCATTTACAGGGACAGATAGGTTCTGCTATCTGTAGAGTTCTTTGATTTCAGGGTGGAGTTCTTTGAGGCTTCATGCCAAGAGGGCGTGACAGAACACTGCAGGTTCTAATAGTCAGTGCTTAGAGAGCACTTCCAGTTCTATGGAATTTGGACAAGTACATGCTAGGAGGGCACACCAATTGAAATCATTGACTTAGAGGAAGACCTCAAGGTTGCCGAACACCTTGGAGGCAAGACTGTGTAGAGGAAGACATAGTGGAAGAGAGAATCGCTGCGGGATTCTGCAAGAACTCTGCCAAGAGGGCATTGAGTTAGTGTGCAGATAGAGCACATAAGGAAAGAACTCTTTTGAGTTTTGGAATAGAAGAAGAGTCCAAGGAAGGATCTTCACAGGGTTGCTAAACACCTTGCAGACTCATCAAGAAGTTGCTTGAGTAAGAGAGTGCTAGGAGGGCATCAGATTCTCCATCTGAGGGAGAAGGAAAAAGGGTTAATCCCTTAGAGGTTGAAGCTACAGGAAAAGCTCATAAGAGATAGCACCTTCATGCATGCAAAGACTCTACAAGGAGTGTAGAAGTCGAAGAATCCTTTGAGGATTCAAGGAGAGAAGCTCAGGAGGAGTAGTGCTTTCATGCACAGAGTCATAGCTACAAAAGTCACAGAGGCCAAGGAACTCTTTGGAGATTTTAGAATCCAAAAATCTCAGGAGGGATAGTGTCTTTGAGAACGCAGGAGAGACCCAATGGTGTAGAGCTCACAGAGGAAAAGCAAAGGTCAAAGCCTTTGGAATTTGGAAAATCTTCCAAAGTTTGGGAAGAAATCGCAAGCTCAAGGGAAGAGCACAACTACTGTCGGATCAGGCCGAAGGGAATATTTGGACCATTGAAGTTTTCATGTTCAGATAGAAGCAGGAGAGCGCACAGGAGAAGAGAAGATCTAGACTGTCAGATCTTTCTCAGACAACCGATATCCATTGAATATATCGAAAGAAGCACGAGGTTTAATTGTTGCGTGTAGAGCAGAGAAATTCGGAAAAGTTTTGACAGGGCGGAAGCATTGGGATTGCAGATTTAAGAACTTCAAAAGTTTAGAGGTTTAGAGGACAATGGACCAGGATATTTGAACTCACGGGTCCTGAAGTCTCGAAGAGACATCTGAGCTATCCATATGTAAGAGGAACACGTGTTGCAAAATCCTTCATATTGGGGATTCAAACATTGGGAAGCAAAGCACGGAGAAGTCTTTCGACTTCACAACCGGCGAAGTCCCAAAGACGATCAGAGTCGTCCATCTGTGGGAGGACATGTGGTGAAGATCAGGGATTCATCAGGATTTCGAATACCGGGGATTCAAAAGACCAAAGTATTAGTTTCGTTGGGTTCGCGGAGTCCCAAAGACCAAAAATAATCGGGATTTTCCAAGCGAAGGACACATGGAAGCGATCTAGGCATTGGGGAAATTCCTGAAAGAAGCATTTCAAAATTTCGATTATCGGGAATGCGAGAGGTAAGAGTTCGAAACTCTTGACCCATAGAATCCCGAAAGAATCTGAGCCGTTGGATCAAGGGAGGCTTTGAGCTGTTGATCTTGTTCAGAGGAGGAGAACATGAGGGTTCAAGATTTCGGTACTTCGATATTTTGGGTACCAGGAGTACGAGAGGACAGCGAAGATTTGATGCACTGAGAGTCGCGGAATTCCGAAACATCAATTCCTGAAGGAAGAGAAGGAGCATTGTCGAGTCACGAGAGCAAGAGCCATATTTCGGCTACCATATATCAGGATTTTGGAAATCCTGATGACATAGGATCTGGGCTCTTAGTAACAGAGATCCCGAAAGTATCAAGGTTGTTGATTTGAGAGTGGATCATAGCCATTGATCTCAGCCAGGAGTGAAAACGTTGTATCGGTACTTCGATAAGTCTAGAGAGCAGGGACAGGAAGAAAAGCCTTGCATCAAGAAATCCCAAAACGCGAAAACCCGAAGCTACTGAGGAAAAGCACGGGTCATGGAGATCTAAGGTATTCGTGGTCATTTCAGAGTTTTTAACTTCGTGAGTTCCGAAGACAAAGGATCAAGCATTTCGAAAATTAGAACTCTGAAATCGCGAAATGTGACATAGAGGAGAGTGAGGCTATGGCCACAACTGATATCGGGATTTCGAGATTCGACATTCTGGGGATCCCGTAGAAATAAGGTCGGAGCATTTCAGCATCGAAAAACCTAAAATCACGAAAGGAGGAGGAAGTCGGGACATAGGTATTTTCAGCATTCCGGAAATCGACTTTTTGGAAGTCTTGAGGATAGGAAGCTAGGCACTTTTCGTCGATGAACCCCAAGAGGACTGCGGTCATATGAGCGGTGGTCATATGGAATAAGGGTATAGCCCAGGGGACTAACCCCAAGTGAAGCCAATTTGAAAAATCGACATTTCGGAGACTGGGAGATCGAGGAGTCAAGGACTCTCGACATTAAGACTCAAGGAGTCCCGGGACCTGAAATTCTGTTTTCTTGGAAAAGGTCCACAGACGTATATAGAGGCCGTGGGGAGAGTTGAAGGACCTGTGGATCGAGAAATTTTGAGGTTCTGATAGGGACTCTAAGGAGTCACTTCATCTCAGAGGGGTTTTTGAATGATCCTTAGACCGGGAGGTTGCGTAGAACCTGCGGAGGTAGGGGGCATCTGTGCCAACATCCTATGCCTCGAAAGGCCAACATTCCACTAAGAAAGGGTCATCCCCCCTAGGTCAAGTTGTGTCGAGGTGCCTCTGGTGGAACGTTCTCTTCTTCTATGGTACAAATCCCCTGATCCATCTATGTCCTGTCACTACCCCTTGATGGGGTCTCATCATCCATATGGTGGGATCTTCAGCCCCATGGAGGTCCGAACTGATCATCTCCCCATGTGTACCGGTCCAAATGGAACTTGTCCGTCGAGCATGGTCCTGCACATCAAAGGCTACGCCCTCCATGGACTCATCAGTCACAGGGATCATAACAATGTTAATCACATCTCATCATCAATAGTATGAAACATATGCATAAAATCCCTAATACATCAGTTAAAAGATGAAAGACATTAGACAAGCCTGCAATACAAGTTTGGAGAAAAGGACAAGGCGTCCTATTGGGCTAGTATCCACAGGAAAAGGAAAGTTCCTGAAAAGACCTCATCCAAGCTATGTAAGTGGGTGATGTCGTTAGGGGATGTCTAAGCATATGGGTGCAGTGAAGGCCAAGGATGAAAAATTGTTACCTGTGGGTGCCTTTGTAGAAGGTGAACTGTACTTATCGTGGATGCATTTTTTCCAAGCCCAGTCTTGCCTTTATTATTTTTATTCTTTTATTCCCTTTTTATTTATTATTCAAGAGCTAATTAGGGGACACTGCCTTGGCATGGTGACCAAAGCTAACAGTGTTACCCACAAGTACTTTCACAGAGATGAGAAGGCTGGATCATGATCAGACCCCCTTTCCCTTGGCCATGCAACCGAGATTCACTTTCCTGGCGTGGTAACCAGCTGGTGGAAATGTCATACTACTAGGTACCCATGGAACTAATAGTTCGACTCATGATGAGACCCCCTATCCTCTAACTAGGTCTTGTTTTAATATTTTTCTAGGTCCCTCTTGTTTCTTGCTGAGAAGATTTTTATTACCTTCTCAGGGATCCCTAGGCAAAGCATCTCGAGGTTTTATTCTTAGGATTTTATTTTTTACCAGCTTGCTTTTACCTTTTGGGCCTTTAGCCCCTTCTTCCCACGAGGTAAGGTGCAATCCTGAAAATAGGTCAACCCAATGCCCAGACAAGGGGAAAGGGATAAGTGACCAGGAAGTAAGATGAAGAAGTGGTGCTATGATGGGAGCGGATGATGGATTTTCTGAAATCCCCCCAGTGGAAAACCAAAACCTACAGATACAGGCTTGCTAGGGCACCTTGTCAATCCCCCTAAACATGGTCAAGTGGGAAAATGTAAGATCCAAGCAGTCGTTAGAAGTAAAAGGAATCAGATTCATACATTTAGAGGTTTTAACGATCAAATGTGACACATACCATGATACCTGGACTAATTACCTCATGAAGAAAGAACCTCCTTTGATACAGGACCAAACTGATGGTGATGGATGCTGCTGCTGCTGACAAGATAAATACGATGGAAGAAGAAAAGGTGGGCCCTCCAGGGCCATGCTCAGGTCAATCTTGCACTTAGTACTCCATGTCTAGGACTTGTGGGCCTCGAGACATGATCTCCTAGTTATCCCTGAAAAGTGGGGATAACATGGACCACATATTGGACAACCATGTTTACCTTTTGTTTGAATTCCTGCAAGATATACAATTGTGTTATTAGTAAACTACAAATAACAAACAAAATTTCACATACTAATAGATGAGTTTTTAAGTTCAAGTGCACTTTACATGCCTCAAAAATGTGATAGCTCAAGTGTATCATGAATCATCCATGTAATTATTCCATATAATTGGAATTGTCTTTTCCCCATTGGTTTGATATATTATACATAGAGATCCTAGAACTTATCTTTTGAAGTTCATCGATAAGACCTGTCAATATACACATCCATATCTCTAACTTGATATGTGCCTAATTATTTAAAAAAATGTATTGATTACCTTATAGATACACCATTATATGTAACAAACAATACAATTATGTGGTATGCTGTAAATAGTGGGAAAACAAATTACATCAAACATCATTGACAAGTACACATGCTCCTTATTTATCAATGTACAAGGAGGAGGATTATTGTTGAAAAAAACATTGGCCTCACCAAGTAAATGGATCTCTTCTCTACAAACGGATTAACACCATCAGCTACTAAGAGATGATAAATTTCCTCAATGTCACTAAATAAAGAACCATTTGCAACCATACACATAACGCCATGTTGAAATATCATTTGAGCACAATAACCTATAATTCTGCCATGTTCTTACACTCTAACAATCACTAAAACCACAGAATGATGGGGATATCATGAAGAAAATTGTTGGGCACATTCTTTATCATTGAATCAATGTGATATGTATTAATGTACATTTGGGTCATTGATTCAAATCTACTTTCCCTATGTACATTTGGGTCATTAATTCAATTAGTGGGCCATTTATCAAATGTTTTATTCTCCATTCCTATATCTTTCATAGGGGAACACATTTCTCAATATGTGTGAGGCAAAGAATTTTACTATGGTAGGAGAATACCAATTAACAATCTAGAACAAAAACAATATGAGTACTGGTAGTTGCATCCTTTCTACAATAAATGAAAAAGATCATTAAATCAAGCATTTATAAATAATTTCATACATTAAGATTTGTGTGAAAAATGTGTTTTAAATACCATTCAATACCTTTGAGTTCACGAACAAAAAAAAGTGCATAAAATACTTGTTTTAAACCCTTCATATAAGGTTTTATGTTCTATATCAATAAGAGGGTTATCACAAATCATAACATCATCATCTGTGGGTGCATCCTTGAACATCTATGCAAAAGTGTCATGAATTAAATAATGTATCCTATCATTCAGTCATATATTATTATCATTGTCTTCCATTATATTTTGGTCTTCCCCAGGATGTCATTGGAAGGCATATTATCAACTTCATTTCTAGCATTCTCACCAATGCTCTGTTTGACAAACCCATCTAGCATGTTGACCTTTGTGAAAACATAAAAGTAGATAAATATGATTACTATATATATATAGGGTTTCGACAAATGCTATAATGTTAAAAATCATCATTCTATTGATATCACCAATCACATCCGTACCTCTTTTGAGAATTTCCCCAATGTTTCTCTACCTCACTCATGCATCAACATTGCCTCTATTAAACATTTTTTAATTTGGATTAAGGGGAGATTATGATTTCAATATATAGAATATAAATGTACAAAATATTCCCTTTTTAATCTAAAATTACTATTATTACCAAATATTTTCCTTTTTAACCTAAATACTATGTTTGTTATATCATCTATCATAATAATATAAATTTACAAGAATTATATAATTTTAATTTTTTGTACATGAAAATGCGTTTTTGCGAACCTCTATTTGATAAGAAGCATGAAAAGGAAACACCCTAACCGTTCTATGCACCTACAATCAAACCACATTTTAACACAATATATCCACATTTTACTTGTCACAAGTGTTGATATGTTGCTACTTACAACATAGATAAATCTTCTTTTACATACGTCATTTAGGGTATGATTATTTTAAAGATAAATTTAAATATTCCAACCCATAATGTAATAGAATTTCTATATACATCTATAAATTAGTGAATATCACATAATCTAAGAAAAAAATTAAAATACCACCAATTTCAATACCCAAAATGACACAAATGATTTTTCTCGAAATTAATGTTATAATGAATATCGTATTTTGACCCCAAATGTAATAGTATAAAAAGGGGTCGATTCTACCATTAAAATAAAGGCAATATGAGGATATTCATGAGTTAAATGTACTACTTTACTTTATCTTTAAAAATGGATAATGAATCCTATAAATACTACAATAAGATATGTATAGGATATAACCATAAATGTTCCTTGCCTCGAACACTAGTGTATCAATTCTTGGATAGTGCAAAGGAGGTGAAGTGAGGCCATGGTAATGGCAGTGGTGTAGTTAGGGTTTGTACCCTAGATGATCCTTGCTTTAAGCCTAGTTTATCACTTCTCCACAACCAACCATGGATTCTTGTTCTATTGTTTTAAAGAGTTCTTAATTTCTAGATACATTCTGATGGCAACCATTCCAATATCTCTTAAATCAAATCATATGGAAATTCATAAAAATCTGAGAATGCCTCCACAACATTAACATCACCCATTTTCAAAAGAAAAAAATATCAGACCCCCGACTTTTTTCAAGCTTGGTCCTCTCAAGTAGTAAGCTCCTTCTAAATTAGGAGGAATGCTACCTTATACACCCCTTAGTTCAACTACTTCTACAGATTCTAACCGTTGGGACATAAATGAAAAATTAATAATCTGAAAATGCTAACTTTATATTAAGGGAAGGAGAAGAAGGGGAATGAGATTTATTTGAAGGATGCTTATGCAATTCAGAGTCGTCTACATTAAAATTATATTTCACACAAATAATGTTCTGTAAGGATGTGCACCATATGGAAGCTTTCTCGGAACAATTCCAAGATCTATTTTGATAGTGAGGCCTTCTTCCTTGACTATTTTTGAAAATAGGAAATCGCCCATTGAACAATCATGTTCATTTGAAGTGAAGAATCTCGAACATGAGGTGAAAGTGAACGATCACATGCATTTTCCTCATCTCCATCTTCATTTTCATGTTCTTCGTCAGAGTCTTCCTCCAACAATCTTTCCAAAAGTTTCCCCAATTTTACTTTAAAGTATAAAATATCTTGTATTTTTCTTAATCCTTCAACAACATTGGCGACATTAGTGTCCATGCCCATCTTGGCTCTGATACCTATTAGGAGAAGCACACGTGATATATATGAAATATATATTTAATATTTAATAATTTATTATTCTATGGTTATTAGGTTTACAACCATGTGTATTTATACACACAAATGAATATAGCCACGTCCATATTTTTCAATGGATGCGACCTTACATTAATGGTATAACTAATAATTAAAGGACTTTGTAATATACAATAAGGGATATTACACACCCACATTTTAAAAACACCCCACTTCGTAGGTGAGTGGAAGGGGATAACAACATTTAATAACTAAGATAACACAAGAGGTTGATATAAAAGAAAAGGATCCACTCAATCTTAATGTGACAAAATAGGAGATAGTAGACATGTTGTACACAATAAATTGTTCTGAGCATTATATGTAAAAGAAACCACTTACACAAAACTATAACTCTGTTATATAGATTTATTCAGATCTAATTATTTCCTAATTAACGAGATGTAGTTGAGAGAATATGTCAACAAACAAGAATCCAATCTTATTGCATTAATGGAAAAATTATCTCCAACACCCCCCTTAATTCCTACATTATTGAAAACAATACTAAAATCAAACACTAACTGAATACATAACATGAAACATAATTAAACTTTTTTTGTAAATCAGTTCTTGAATCATGTTGAGCTCCATCATGATGCCTTGGTAGCTCCCAGGTTGAATTGTCGAGTTCCACTTCTAAACTCCTAAATCACAGATCTCCCGAACTCAATTACTGGAAACCCACTCACATGTCTTCAACGACTAATGAGGGACTATTCCCTAGATCCACAACCCCCGTACCAACTGGAAAATGATCCATAATGAGATTTTACATGCACTTGATCCCTGCTCTGAAGATGTAAATGCCTCTTCTGCACCTCATTTTCGAGATTTGTCATTATTTCTTTTACAAACAAAATAAATAATTTACTAATATAAAAATCTACCCACTTTATTTTCTTCCATGTAAGTGATTTAGGAAGAAGCTACACTCAGATTACCCTTTACCTTGCTCAGCTCCTCTCCAAATCAATTTTCTTCTCTTTCTTTTGAATTTGAATAAGTATGAGAGGAATATAAGAAAGAAAACACCCAACTATGATCAATTCCATTGGCAGATTCTTGCAATTGTTATAGTCACTGATCAAATTGGCACTTGTCGCAGTGATTTGTGAAAAGATATTTCAGCTGGGTAGCTGACGCAGCCGCACCCATAGGCATGCCCGCTCACAGGATCTTTTTCTTCTCTTTGCCCAAATAACGCTAAGGTTCTTCTATTTCCCTATCGGGAAATCTGCTCCCACAGATATTCTCGCGCCATTCCCCCTCTATTTACTTATTGGGGAATCGGAACTCGCGACTTTGAGAGTCTAATGGTCGATCACTGGGCTATCGAATCCCCGAGACCCGATGCCTCAGTCAACACTGACTTACTCCTGTCGGAACTTTCCTTATCGTGATTTCGCTACTTGCGATATCAAACCACTCGATTTATCGACTTCCGAACCCCGATGCACCGAAACTCTGATGCGCTCGCGGGTTGACTTTTCAATGGTCCCGTCACTTCTATCGGGATTTCGAACTTCGTGGGATCGTGAATCCTAGTGCCAAAGGTTTCGGGACTTTACTTTTCTCGAACTCCGATACGGTGTGCCACATGTCCTCCACTAACTTCCTGTGGCCCCACTGTCCTTTCCCCATCGGGATATCGCGTTTCGCGATTCCAAGCTACAAGAATACCTTGTCTCTAAAATCTCTGATGCTCTGAACCCTGACTTATTTGGATCTCCTGACACGTGTCCCCAACGATGGACGGTTCTGAGCTCGTCAGGATATCACGGATCATGATATCGCAATTCCCGTTGCAATAATTTGGAGCCTCGACCTACGAAACCTCGATACACGATGTTCGTGTAAATCCAACGGTCCTGGCTGACTTGGATCAACGCTCTATCTGTCCTGAGCTTAAACCTTTAGAAATACACCACTGTATCTCCCCTGCACCTCCACAAGATCTGACGGCTCTCAGAGTCTCACAGATTCTCCTCAGAGAATACCGACTGTCCGTTCCTTCCTCCATGAAGACTTGTTCACCTGCGCTCAAACTTGCAGCACCTGCTTGAATACTCCAACCACAGCTTCTCTATGCAATCCTTCGACGAATTCAAGGACCTATCCTTCCTGAGCTTCCCCATGACTTTCAATTCTTTCAGGAAAACTTCTTGCACGCACTCCTTGCGGTAAATCTTCAACAACGTCAAGTATTGAAGCTCCTCGACTCTGCGCACCCCTGCAGCAATAGTCTTTCAGCTCTTTACTCAGGTTTGCAACCCTGAGACTTTTACTTGGCCTTCACACTCCTTGCATGGCTCCTATTCCCAACTGCACCTTCAAGGAAAATGAGAACAAAATCTATCTCTATTTGAACCCCTCTATCAACGCACTCCTTGCGGACAATTCGACTGCACTCCTTGCAGGAATTCTCTGACTCAAATAGAGAAACAATTGAAACTCATTCCATCTCCCTTTTAGATTCCAAACTCAACATGAAATCACATACACAACATATAAAATCAAATGTATGACAGGAAGCAAACATCAAATGAGCATAATCATCAGTACACAGAGAACAACAAAAACCATGAATTTGAATCAAAGCTTTCTTCTATTAATTCAAATGTTTGTACATGGGTGTCTCTTACACATCTCTCTGCTTCTTCTTGCTCCTAATGCTTCTGAATTCTCTTCTATGCTCAGGCTAATGTTACAATGATACAATGAGGGTGTCTATATCCGTTTTCTCTCCAGCTCCTAAAACTGTCTAGTTTAGAATTAAAATCCTATCTACCTGCATTAACTATATTAAATGTCGTCTATCTACTTAAGGATGAGAGCTATCCACTCAAGGTCCATTACATTACATAAGTGCGCCTCATTAAATTATCACATTAATGTCTGTGCAATAGTTTCAAGGTGTAATCCAAAAAGAAATTTGTTGGCTTGTCCAGCTGTCCTCCGCTTCAGCGCTGGCTCGCTTGACGTGTTGGCGATGCTCCTGCATCATACTCCCTCGCTTGAAAACTTTCATGGGCTCCTTTCCATGAGCTTCTGCATGGTCTTTCCATGCTCTTGTATTTCTGCTTCTGTTTCCCAGCTGGCATCTTCAACTGGATGGTCCTTCCACTTGACCAGATACTCAAAATATTGTTTCCGCCTGGTCCTCTTACTCACTCTCTTGTCCAGTATGCATTCCATCTGCGGGTTCTCTGCAACTAGCAATTGTTTCATCCACTAGATCACTGGCTGCTCAATTCTAGTGTCTGTTTCTTCAGCCCTGTATGGGTACAAATCTGCGATATTGAATATCGGAGATATTCAGATCCCTTTAGGTAACTCGATCTCATAAGCATTTTCCCCTAATCTTCTCAAGACCTTGCATGGCCCGATTTTCTTCATCTTTAACTTATTGTATGTTCCTCTCGGGAACCTTTCTTTCCTCAAATGTGCTAGAACTAGATCACCAACTTCAAACTGAAGTTGTCTTCGATGCTGATCTTCTCTGCGTTTATA
The DNA here is from genome assembly GCA_032191745.1 of Picea mariana. Taxonomy (NCBI): domain Eukaryota; kingdom Viridiplantae; phylum Streptophyta; class Pinopsida; order Pinales; family Pinaceae; genus Picea; species Picea mariana. The sequence continues at coordinate 74,767 of JASDQU010245093.1, forward strand.
CTCCTGGATTGATTTCAGTAGTCGCTCCTTCACCCTGCTGTGAAGTTCTTTCATCACTTTAGCGAATTCTTCTGCACTAGCACTGCTAGTAGCAGTCTGTTCTGAATCTCTTAGCTCAGAAACTCCTCTCGGATGCATCCCATAGACAACTTGAAATGGACTCTTCCCTGTGCTCCGATTCACTGAGTCATTGTATGCAAACTCTGCATGTGGTAATATATTGTCCCATTGGCTATGGTGTTCTGTCACCAAGCTTCTCAGCAAGTCTCCCAGACTTTTGTTCACTACTTCTGTTTTTCCATCCGTCTGAGGATGATAAGCTGAACTAAACATCAAGTTAGTCCCCATCTTCTTCCATAAGGTCCTCCAAAAATTCCCTATGAATTTTGTATCCCTGTCCGAAACTATGCTTTTCGGCAACCCATGAAGTCGAATGACCTCTTTGAAGAACAGATTTGTGATGTGAGTCGCGTCGTTGGTTTTCTGGCATGGGATGAAGTGTGCCATCTTGGAAAACCTATCCACTACCACAAAGATTGAATCAACACCTCTTTGTGTCCTTGGCAATCCCAATACGAAATCCATGCTTATCGCCTCCCACGACCTCTCTGGTATGGGCAATGGTTGATAAAATCCTGCATTCTTCTTTCTTCCCTTTGAATGCTGGAAAACTCGACATTTGTTTACAAAGTTCTTGACATATGCTCGCATCCCTGGCCAAAAGTATGATTCGCTCAGCTTTGCAAATGTCTTATCACAGCCAAAATGTCCTGCCAAGCCTCCGTTGTGTTTCTCCTTCAACAGGTTCTCCCTCGTGGAGCATTTTGGAATGCACAATTGATTGCCTCTGAACAAAAATCCTTCCTCGATCATGTATTCTATCCACAGGCTTCTGTCTCTGAGAACTGGATTCTCAGTTGCTTCATACACTTCTACAAAATCTGCATCACCTGCGTACATGTCCTTGAGATCATCAAAACCTAAGGTCTTGACTCGGAACTCCTGCAACAACAAACACTTCCTGCTCAAAGCATCAACAACTTTGTTAGCAGCCCAATAAATATGCTTAATCACAAATGTGAAATTCTGCATATACTCTACCCATTTGGCATGTTTCTGATTCAAGTTCTCCTATTGAGTCACAAACTGCAGTGCATGATTGTCACTATATAAAACAAATTCTTTTGGGATCAAGTAATGCCTCCACTTCTTCAGTGCTTGGATGATAACATAAAATTCTTTATCATACGTGGAGTATTTCGATTTCGCTTCTCACTGAAATATGCTATCGGCCTATCTTCCTGACTTAAGACCGCTCCTATGGAAAACCTGCTTGCATCACATTTCACCTGAAATGTCTTCTGGAATTCCGACAACACCAAAACTGGTTGTTTCGTGATCTTCCACTTCAACAAATTGAAGTTCTTCTCAGCCTCTGTTGTCCAGTGAAAAGATTTAAGCCGCTTCTTCACTGTATCCATCATCACTGCACTAATTCCACTAAAATTCCTGATGAACTTCCAGTAGAAACTAGCCATACCATGAAAACTTCTCACCTCAAATACATTCCTCGGTGATGGCCAATTCTTGATCACTTCCACCTTGTTTGGATCCATCTTCAACTCATTTGCTGAAATAAAAAAACCCAGATAAATGAGATTTGTCTTCATAAATGAGGACTTCTTCATGTTAATCAATAGCTTCTCCTGCTGTAGCTTCTTCATCACTGTAGCTAAATGCTCCAAGTGCTCTGCCACTGATTTACTGTAAATCAGTATGTCATCCAAATACACGATGACAAACTTCCCGATGAACTCCCTCAGGACTTCGTTCATCAACCTCATGAAGGTACTTGGCGCATTTGTTAATCCAAACGGCATAACAATCCATTCATACAAAGCTTCGTTGGTTTTAAAGGCTGTCTTCCATTCATTGCCTTCTCTCATGCGAATCTGGTGATATCCTCTTTTCAAATCAATCTTTGAAAAGTACCTTGCTCTGCTCAAGAAATCCATCAGATCATCCATTCTCGGCAATGGAAATCTGTACCTGATGGTTATCTTATTGATCACCCTCGAGTCAGTACACATTCTCCAGCCTCCGTCTTTATTCGGACTAAGTACTGTTGGAACAACACACGGACTCAAGCTTTCTCTGACCAACCCTTTGTCAAGTAGCTCCAGGACCTGTTTCTTGACCTCTTCATTTTCTTGCGGCGTTAACCTGTACGCGGCTTTATTTGGAAAACTGGCTCCTGGTATGAGATCAATGTGATGACTCACACTCCTCATCGATGGTAACGAACGAGGTAATTCATCCACCACGATGTCAGCGAACTCCTCCAGTAGTTCCTGAATCTCCTCTGGTAAATCATCCACTCTTGTGCTAGTCAGAACAATCCTCGGTTTCCTGACCACAAAGAATTGTGGATCTTCTTTCTTCTTAACCTCTATAAGAAGTTCCTTCCCACTCATGAGAAGTACTGTGTTTCTTACTTCCAGCTTCACCTCCTTATCCTTTATCGAAAGCAACATATGGGTTCTCCCATTCTTTTCCAAGGTATATGTGTTCATTCTCCCGTCATGAATCACATTTCTGTAATATTTCCATGGTCTACCTAGCAATAAATGACATAAATCCATAGGAATAACATCACATAAGATCTTATCATTATATCCACCTATCTTGAATTCAACCAAGCATTTTTTAGTAACAGTTACTTGGTGTCCCTTCTGTAGCCACGAAACTCTGTATGGGCTTGGATGATCAGTCGTCTCCAGCTCCAGCTTCTCTACCATCTCGATTGAAATGAGATTATTCGTGCTACCACTGTCTATAATAACCTTGCATACCCTATCCTTGGTTTTGCAAGCTGTTTTGAAAAGTCTAGTCCTCTGGACTGAACTCTCCACCTCCTTCTCGGGTGTCAAAAGAACTTTATGCATCATCAATGACCTTCCGCCTTGTGCATCTTTTGCCTCAACATCCCGCCTCTGCGCTTCGGTGATGTGAGCTTCTCCAATGTCCTTATTTTTATATGGAAACTCATAATACTTGTGCCCATTCTTTCCACATGTGAAGCATGTGATTACTCCACCTCTTCCTCTTCCTCTACCTCTAGTACAAGGAAAAGTGTTGTTGTCAGCATATCCTCCGCTCTGCTCTGTATACTGCCCTCTCTGTTCAATGTATGGCCCTTGCTGTGAGGTTCCACCTCTCTCTGCACGAGTTTGAGGTTTCTTCCATTCCTCCTTGGGCTTCTGGTATTTATCCTGGGAAACTGCCTTGCCTCTGGGCTGTCTTCTTCCTCGGCCCCTCTGACTTTGCTTACGGCTCAGCTTCTCCTCAGCTTTCAGAGCCATCTGATAAGCATCCTCCACCGTTCTGATGGTTACCATGCTCATCTCATCCTAAATATCATATCTCAGGCCATTCATATACCTGGCAACCTTCTCATCATCGCTCTCCTGATGACCTGCCCTGATGTTCAGTCGATAGAATTCCTCAGTGTATTCTTTCACTGTCATCAACTTCTGTCTTAGGTTCTACATCCTCTTGAACAGAGTAATTTGATAATCTATGGGGATGAACTTTGCCTTTATCTTTGTAATCATCCGATCCCAATTTTTAATTTTCTACTTGCCCTTGCAGCGTCTGTCAGCTTGTAGCTCATCCCACCACAATGCTGCATGTCCCTTCAAGTGCGTGACAACATGCTTGACCTTCTTGTCCTCTTCGACATCTTCATAGTCGAAGTATGTATCTAGAGCTCTAATCCAATCTAGAAGCTCTTCCGCATCCAAGTTTCCTTCGTAAACTGGAATGTCCATCTTTGCTCTTGCACCCATCCTGGCAATAGCTTTGATCAAATGTTCGTTTGATACATCTTCGGCTGCAACTTCCTCCTCTCGTTCAGCCTCTATTCCACTATCGGAATCACTCAGATCCCCTGCACTAACTGTGTGTCTTTGTGCTGTATCCATCTCCTCGAGTATTGCTCAAAGATCACGCATCTGTCTCTCCATTTCTGGATTTGTTACTTGCCTGCCTCTTCTTCTCTGCACCTCCCTATCCTCTGGATCGAGTGACTGTCTATCTCTCCTCGGCGGCATGGTGAATTTCCTTCTCTGCTACAGAAAGAAAAGAGTCTTTCTGTGCTCTGATACCACTCTGATGCAGCTGCACCTGCAGGCACGCCCACTCACAGGATCTTTTTCTTCTCTCAGCCCGAAGAATGCTAAGGTTCTTCTATTTCCCTATCGGGAAATCTGCTCCCACAGATCTTCTTGCGTGATTCCCCCTCTCTTTACTTATTGGGGAATCAGAACTCAAGACTTCACGAGTCTAATGGTCGATCACTGGGCTCTCGAATCTCTAAGACTCGATGCCTTAGTCAACGCTGACTTACTCCTGTCAGAATTTTCCTTATCGCGATTTCGCTACTCATGATATCGAACCACTCGATTTACCGACTTCCGAACCCTGATGCGTCGAAACTTCGATGTGCTCGTGGGTTGACTTTTCAACGGTCCCGTCACTTCTATCGGGATTTCGGACTTCACGGGATCACAAATCCTAGTGCCAAAGGTTTCGATACTTTACTTTTCCCAAACTTCGATACGGTGTGCCACCTGTCCTCCACTAACTTCCTGTGGCCCCACTGTCCTTTCCCCGTCGGGATATCGCGTTTTGCGATTCCAAGCTGCAAGAATACCTTGTCTTTGAAATCTCCAATGCTCTGAACCCCGACTTCTTTGGATCTCCTGACACGTGTCCCAATGATGGACGGTTATGCGCTCGTCGGGATATCACGGATCGCGATATCGCAATTCCCGTTGCAATAATTTGGAGCCTCGACCTACGAAACCCTGGTACACGATGTTTGTGTAAATACAACGGTCCTGACTGACTTGGATCAACGCTCTATCTGTCCTGAGCTTAAACCTTTAGAAATACACCACTGTATCTCCCCTGCACCTCCACAAGATCTGACGGCTCTCGGAGACTCGCGGATTCTCCTCAGAGAATACCGACTGTCTGTTCCTTCCTCCACGAAGACTTGTTCACCTGCGTGCAAACTTGCAGCGCCTGCTTGAATACTCCAACCACAGCTTCTCTGTGCAATCCTTCGACGAATTCAGGGACCTATCCTTCCTGAGATTCCCCACGACTTTCAAGTCTTTCAAGAAAACTTCTTGCATGCACTCCTTGCGGAAAATCTTCAACAATGTCAAGTATTGAAGCTCCTCGACTCTGCGCACCCTTGCAGTAGCAGTCTTTCAGCTCTTTACTCAGGTTTGCAACCCTGAGACTTTTACCTAGCCTACGCACTCCTTGCACTGCTCCTATGCCCAACTGCACCTTCGAGGAAAATGAGAACAAAATCTATCTCTATTTGAACCCCTCTGTCAACGCAGTCCTTGCGGACAATTCGACTCCACTCCTTGTAGGAATTCTCTGACTCAAATAGAGAAACAATTGAAACTCATTCCATCTCCCTTTCAGATTCCAAACTCAACATGAAATCACATACACAGCATATCAAAGCAAATGTATGACAGGAAGCAAACATCAAATGAGCATAATCATCAGTACACAGAGAACAACACAAACCATGAATTTGAATCAAATCTTTCTTCTATTAATTCAAATGTCTGTACATGGGTGTCTCTTACACAGCTCTCTGCTTCTTCTTGCTCCTAATGCTTTTGAATTCTCTTCTATACTCAGGCTAATGTTACAATGATACAATGAGGGTGTCTATATCCGTTTTCCCTCCAGCTCCTAAAACTGTTTAGTCTAGAATTAAAATCCTATCTACTTGGATTAACTATATTAAATGCCATCTATCTACTTAAGGACGAGAGCTATCCACTCAAGGTCCATTACATTACATAAGTGCGCCTCATTAAATTATCACATTAATGTCTGTGCAATAGTTTCAAGGTGTAATCCAAAAAGAAATTTGCTGGCTTGTCCATCTGTCCTCTGCTTCAGCACTGTCTCACTTGATGTGTTGGCGATTCTCTTGCATCAGTCGNCTCTCCACACGAGCTTCACACTTCTTCATGATTTTAAAAAAATATGAAGATGGATGCTCGACTCTTATTCTCAAAGTGATAGTAGGAAACACCTCACATAAAGAGTGAATATGCAATAATAACAATGCATCTCAACAACTAATCAATACATATAAAACTATAAAAAATTCACCACACTCTCCTAAACTACCAACTACGTTATCCGACATAAATTACATCTCACATACTCTTATTTTCTTGGGATCTCCCGTGAGGGAGATAAGTCCATTCCCACTCTCATACCAAGACAAAATTGAAGAGAGTAGACATATTGTACACAATAAAGTGTTCTGAGTATTATATGTAAAAATACCCACT
>JASDQU010245093.1:106140-126598 GCA_032191745.1 Picea mariana
TTCGGCTACCGGGAATGCAAGAGGTAAGAGTTCAAAACTCTTGACCCATTGGATCAAGGGAGGCTTTGACCTGTTGATCTTTTTCAGAGGAGGAGAACCGGAGGGTTCAAGATATCGTTACTTTGGTATTTTGGATACCAGGAGTACGAGAGGACAGTGAATTCCCGAAGGCAGAGAAGGAGCATAGCTGGGTCATGAGGGCAAGAGCCACATTTCGGCATTCCGGATATCAGGATTTTGGAAATCCTGAGGACATAGGATCTAGGCTCTTAGGAACGGAGATCTTGAAAGGATCAAGGTTGTTGATTTTAGAGTGGATCATAATCGTTGATCTCAGCCAGGAGTGAAAACGTTGTATCGGTACTTCAATAAGTCTAGAGAGCAGGGACAGGAAGAAGAGCCTTGCATCAAGAAATCCCGAAACGCAAAAACTCGAAGCTGTTGAGGAAAAGCACGGGTCATGGAGATCTGAGGTATTCATGGTCATTTTGAAGTTCGAAACTTCATGAGTTCCAAAGACAAAGGATCGAGCATTTCAGAAATTAGAACTCTGAAATAGCGAAATGTGACATAGAGGAGAGTGAGGCTATGGCCACATTTTATATCGAGATTTCAGGATTCGACATTCCAGGGATCCCATATAAATAAGGTCGGAGCATTTCGGCATCGGAAAACTCGAAATCGCGAAAGGAGGAGGAATTAGGGACACAAGTATTTTCATCATTCTGGAAATCGACTTTTCGGAAGTCTTGAGGATAGGAAGCTAGGCGCTTTGCGTCGATGAACCCCAAGAGGATTGTAGTCATATGAGGGGTGGTCATATGGAATAAGGGTATAGCCCAGGGGACTAACCCCGAGTGAAGCCAATTCGAAAAATCGACATTTCAGAGACCGGGAGATCGAGGAGTCAAGGACTCTCGACATCAAAACTCAAGGAGTCCCAGTACCCAAAATTCTGTTTTCGGGGAAAAGGTCCATAGATGTATACAAAGGTCATGGGGAGAGTTGAAGGACCTATGGATCGAGAAATTTTGAGGGTCCGATAGGGACTCGAAGGAGTCGCTTCGGCTCAGAGGGGTTTTTGAATGATCCTTAGATCGGGAGGTCACGCAGAACCTGTGGAGGCAAGGGGCGTCTATGCCAACATCCTATGCCTCGAAAGGCCAACGTTCCACTAAGAAAGGGTCATCCCCCCTAGGTCAAGTTGTGCCGAGGTGCCTCTGGTGGAACATTCTCTTCTTCTCTGGTACAAATCCCCTGATCCATCTGTGTCCTGTCGCTGCCCCCTGATGGGGTCTCATCATCCATATGGTGGGATCTTCAGCCCCATGGTGGTCTGAACTGATCATCTCCCCATGTGTATCGGTCCAAATGGAACTTGTCCATCGATCATGGTCCTACACATCAAAGGCTATGCCCTCCATGGACTCATCATTCATAGGGATCATAGCAATGTCAATCACATCTCATCATCAATAGTATGAAACATATGCATAAAATCCCTAATACATCAGTTAAAAGCTCAAAGACATTAGACAAGTCTGCAATACAAGTTTGGAGAAAAGGACAAGGCGTCCTATTGGGCTAGTATGCACAGGAAAAGGAACGTTCCTGAAAAGACCTCATCCAAGCCATGTAAGTAAGTGATGTCATTAGGGGATGTCTAAGCATATGGGTGTAGTGAAGGCCAAGGATGAAAAAGTGTTACCTATGGGTGCCTTTGTAGAAGGTGAACTGTACTTGTCATGGATGCATTTTTTCCAAGCCCATTCTTGCCTTTATTATTTTTATTCTTTTATTCCTTTTTTCTTTATTATTCAAGAGCTAATCAGGGGACACTGCATTGGCATGGTGACCAAAGCTAACAGTGTTACCCACAAGTACTTTCACAGAGACAAGAAGGTTGGATCGTGATTAGACCACCTTTCCCTTGGCCATGCAACCGAGATTCACTTCCCCGACGTGGTAACCAGCTGGTGGAAATGTCATACTACTAGGTACCCATGGAACTAATAGGTCGACTCGTGATGAGACTCCCTATCCTCTAACTAGGTATTGTTTTAATATTTTTCCATGTCCCTCTTATTTCTTGCTGAGAAGATTTTTATTACCTTCTCGGGGATCCCTAATCAAAGCATCTCGAGGTTTTATTCTTAGGATTTTATCTTTTACCATCTTTCTTTTACCTTTTGGGCCTTTAGCCCCGTCTTCCCACGAGGTAAGGTGCAGTCCTGAAAATAGGTCAACCCAATGCCTAGACAAGGGGAAAGGGATAAGTGAGCAGGAAGTAAGATGAAGAAGTGGTGCTATGATGGGAGAGGACAATAAATTTTTAGAAATCCCCCCAGTGGAAAACCAAAACCTACAGATACAGGCTTGCTAGGGCACCTTGTCAATCCCCCTAAACATGGTCAAGTGGGAAAATGTAAGATCCAAGCAGTCATTAGAAGTAAAAGGAATCAGATTCATACATTTAGAGGTTTTAACGATCAAAAGTGACACATGCCATGATACCTGGACTAATTACCTCATGAAGCAAGAACCTCCTTTGATATAGGACCAAACTAATGGTGATGGATGCTGCTACTGCTGACAAGATAAATACGATGGAAGAAGAAAAGGTGGGCCCTCCAGGGACATGCTCAGGTCAATCCTACACTCGATACTCCATGTGTAGGACATGTGGGCCTCAAGACATGATCTCCTAGTTATCCCTGAAAAGTGGGGATAACATGGACCACATATTGGACAACCATGTTTACCTTTTGTTTGAATCCCTGCAAGATATACAATTGTGTTATTAGTAAACTACAAATAACAAACAAAATTTCACATACTAATAGATGATTTTTTAAGTTCAAGTGCACTTTACATGCCTCAAAAATGTGATAGATCAAGTGCATCATGAATCATCCATGTAATTATTCCATATAATTGGAATTGTCTTTTCCCCATTGGTTTTATATATTATACAGAGAGATCCTAGAACTTAGCTTTTGAAGTTCATCGATAAGACCTGTCAATATACACATCCATATCTCTAACTTGATATGTGCCTAATTATTTAAAAAAATGTATTGATTACCTTATAGATACACCATTATATGTAACAAACAATACAATTATGTGGTATGTTGTAAATAGTGGGAAAACAAATTACATCAAACATCATTGACAAGTATGCATGCTCCTTATTTATCGACGTGCAAGGAGGAGGATTATTGTTGAAAAAAAACATTGGCCTCACTAAGTAAATGGATCTGTTCTCTACATACGGATTAACACCATCAGCTACTAAGAGATGATAAATTTTTCCTCGATGTCACTAAATAAAGAACCATCTGCAACCATACACATAACACCATGTTGAAATATCATTTGAGCACGATAACCTATAATTCTTCCATGTTCTTACAGTCTAACAATCACTAAAACTATAGAATGATGGGGATATCATGAAGAAAATTGTTGGGCACATTCTTTATCATTGAATCAATGTGATATGTATTAATGTCCATTTGGGACATTTATTCAAATCTACTTTCCCTTCTCCATGTTACATCATGCAATTAGTCGGCCATTTATCAAATGTTTTATTCTCCATTCCTATATCTTTCATAGGGGAACACATTTCTCAATATGTGTGAGGAAAAGAATTTTACTATGGTAGGAGAATACCAATTAACAATCTAGAACAAAAACAATATGAGTACTGGTAGTTGCATCCTTATTACAAAAAATGAAAAAGATCATTAAATTAAGAATTTATAAAGAATTTCATATATTAGGATTTGTGTGAAAAATGTGTTTTAAATACCATTCAATACCTTTGAGTTCACGAACAAAAAAATGTGCATAAAATACTTGTTTTAAGCCCTTCATATAAGGTTTTATGTTCTATATCAATAAGAGGGTTATCACAAATCATAACATCATCATCTGTGGGTGCATCCTTGAACATCTATGCAAAAGTGTCATGAATTAAATAATGTATCCTATCATTCAGTCATATATTATTATCATTATCTTCCATTATATTTTGGTCTTCCCCAAGGATGTCATTGGAAGGCATATTATCAACTTCATTTCTAGCATTCTCACCAATGTTCTGTTTGACAAACCCATCTAGCATGTTGACCTTTGTGAAAACATAAAAGTAGATAAATATGATTACTATATATAGGGTTTCGACAAGTGTTGTAATGTTAAAAATCATCATTCTATTGGTATCACCAATCACATCCGTACCTTTTTTGAGAATTTCCCCAATGTTTCTCTACCTCACTCATGCATCAACATTGCCTCTATTAAACATTTTTTAATTTGGATTAAGGAGAGATTATGATTTCAATATAAAGAATATAGATGTACAAAATATTCCCTTTTTAATCTAAAATTACTATTATTACCAAATGTTTTCCTTTTTAACCTGAATATTATGTTTGTTATATCATCTATCATAATAATATAAATTTACAAGAATTATATAATTTTAATTTTTTGTACATGAAAATGCGTTTTTGTGAACCTCTATTTGATAAGAAGCATGAAAAGGAAACACCCTAACCGTTCTATGCACCTACAATCAAACCACATTTTTACACAATATATCCACATTTTACTTGTCACAAGTGTTGATATGTTGCTACTTACAACATAGATAAATCTTCTTTTACATACGTCATTTAGGGTATGATTATTTTAAAGATAAATTTAAATATTCCAACCCATAATGTAATAGAATTTCTATATACATCTATAAATTAGTGAATATCACATAATCTAAGAAAAAAAATTAAAATACCACCAATTTCAATACCCAAAATGACACAAATGATTTTTCTCGAAATTAATGTTATAATGAATATCATATTTTGACCCCAAATGCAATAGTATAAAAAGGGGTCAATTCTACCATTAAAAGAAAGGAAATATGAGGATATTCATGAGTTAAATGTACTACTTTACTTTATCTTTAACAATGGATAATGAATCCTATAAATACTACAATAAGATATGTATAGGATATAATCATAAATGTTCCTTTCCTCAAACACTAGTGTCTCAATTCTTGGATAGTGCAAAGGAGGTGAAGTGAGGCCATGGGTAATGGCAGTGATGTAGTTAGGGTTTGTACCCTAGATGATCCTTGCTTCAAGCCCTAGTTTATCAATTCTCTACAACCAACCATGGATTCTTGTTCTATTGTTTTAAAGAGTTCCTAATTTCTAGATACATTTTGATGGAAGCCGTTTCAATATCTCTTAAATCCAATCATATGGAAATTCATAAAAATCCGAGAATGCCTCCACAACATTAACATCGCCCATTTTTAAAAGAAAAAAATATCACACCCCCGACTTTTTTCAAGCTTGGTCCTCTCAAGTAGTAAGCTCCTTCTAAATCAGGAGGAATGCTACCTTATACACCCCTTAGTTCAACTACTTCTACAGATTCTAACCATTGGGACATAAATGAAAAATTAATAATCTAAAAATGCTAACTTTATATTGAGGGAAGGAAAAAAAGGGGAAAGATATTTATTTGAAGGATGCTTATGCAATTCAGAATCCTCTACATTAAAATTATATTTCACACAAATAATGTTTTGTAAGGATGTGCACCATATGGAAGCTTTCTTGGAACAGTTCCAAGATCTATTTTGATAGTGAGGCCTTCTTCCTTGGCTATTTTTGAAAATAGGAAATCGCCCATTGAACAATCATGTTAATTTGAAGTGAAGAATCTCGGACATGAGGTGAAAGTGAATGATCACATGCATTTTCCTCATCTCCATCTTCATTTTCATGTTCTTTGTCAGAGTCTTCCTCCAACAATCTTTCCAAAAGTTTCCCCAATTTTACTTTAAAGTATGAAATATCTTGTATTTTTCTTAATCCTTCAACAACATTGGCGACATTAGTGTCCATGCCCATCTTGGCTCTAATACCTATTAGGAGTAGCACACGTGATATATATGAAATATATATTTAATATTTTATAATTTATTATTCTATGGTTATTAGGTTTACAACCATGTGTATTTATACACACAAATGAATATAGCCACATCCATATTTTTCAATGGGTGCGACCTTACATTAATGGTATAACTAATAATTAAAGGACTTTGTAATATACAATAAGGGATATTACACACCCACATTTTAAAAATACCCACTTCGTAGGTGAGTGGAAGGGGATAACAACATTTAATAACTAAGATAACACAAGCGGTTGATATAAAAGAAAAGGATCCACACAATCTTAATGTGACAAAATAAGAGATAGTAGACATGTTGTACACAATAAATTGTTTTGAGTATTATATGTAAAAGCAACCACTTACAAAAAACTATAACTCTGTTATATAGATTTATTCATATCTAACTATTTCCTAATTAACGGGATGTAGTTGAGAGAATATGTCAAACAAGAATCCAATCTTATTACATTAATGGAAAAATTATCTCCAACGCCCCCCTTAATTCCTACATTATTGAAAACAATACTAAAATCAAACACTAACTAAATACATAACATGAAACATAATTAAACTTTTTTTGTAAATCAGTTCTTAAATTATGTTGAGCTCCATCATGATGCCTCAGTAGCTCCCAGGTTGAATTCCCGAGTTCCACTTCTAAACTCCTAAATCACAGATCTCCCGAACTCAATTACTGGAAACCCACTCACATGTCTTCAACGACTAATGAGGAACTATTCCCTAGATCCACAACCCCTGCACCAATTGGAAAGTTATCCATAATGAGCTTTTACATGCACTTGATCCCTGCTCTGAAGATGTAAATGCCTCTTCTGCACCTCATTTTCGAGATTTGTCATTATTTCTTTTACAAACAAAATAAATAATTTACTAATATAAAAATCTACCCACTTTATTTTCTTCCACGTAAGTGATTTAGGAAGAAGCTACACTCAGATTACCCTTTACCTTGCTCATCTCCTCTCCAAATCAATTTTCTGCTCTTTCTTTTGAATTTGAATCAGTATGAGAGGAATATAAGAAAGAAAACACCCAACTATGATCAATTCCATTGGCAGATTCTTGCAATTGTTATAGTCATTGATCAAATTGGCACTTGTCGCAGTGATTTGTGAAAACATATTTCAGCTGGGTAGCTTTCATGGATGACGATGATGGTGACTTTGAATATTCCAAGATGATATGGGTATAGATCTGAATTCTAGGAAAATGATATGGAAGCTCTCCACACGAGCTTCACACTTCTTCATGATTTAAAAAAAATATGAAGATTGATGCTCGACTCTTATTCTCAAAGTGATGGTAGGCAATGCTTCACATAAAGAGTGAATATGCAATAATAACAATGCATCTCAACAACTAAGTAATACATATAAAACTATAAAAAATTCACCACACTCTCCTAAACTACCAACTACGTTATCCTACAGAAATTACATCTCACATACTCTTATTTTCTTGGGATCTCCCGTGAGGGAGCTAAGTCCATTCCCACTCTCATACCAAGACAAAATTGGAGAGAGTAGACATATTGTACACAATAAAGTGTTCTGAGTATTATATGTAAAAATATCCACTTACACACAACTATAAATCTATTATATAGAGTTATTCAGATATAACTAAATCCTAATTTAGATGATGTAGTTGAGAGACTATCTTAAGAAACAACAATACAATATTATTACATTAATGAAAGCATTGTTTCCAACATAATAATGCATTGATAAAAACATGAAAAAGAAATATAAGAAATCCTCTCAAGGAACCTCTAAATATAGAACCCTCTCCAACCAAGGAAGGAAGGAAATATTATGTTGTGTAAAAGCCCTTGAGAATCAAGAATGCTTACACAAACAATAATCCATAGATTACCCCATCGACACTAGCCACTAAGATGACTCGAAGTACCAAGACTCAATGCACTTTGGCGATGGAGGCAAAGGAAGAGGACCAGGAAAAAAGTGCCTGAATAGGAAAACAATTGAATGTGGACATATGAAATACAAAGTACCTATAGAGAAGAAGTGGCTCGATAAGAAATTTGATTAGGTTTGTAAACTTTATGTTTACTCATATGGTATTTAACATTTCTAACATTTAAATTTGATTGTATATGAATTAAAAATATGTTAACTTTGTTATTGTTAAATCATAGTCGAGTTGTTCTATAAAATGAAATGATACGTTACATATGTGAGTTATCTGATTGTCCACATATTAAAAGACAACTTTACTAAAAGAAGTCTTCATTTCACGTGGAGATGTGTCATTTGAGTGGGGAGAAAGCTTACATTTGTTATCAAGTAGGTAGGTTGTCATAGTCAAATACCTTAAAAAGTTAGGGCGAGCAGGGTGGGATTAATCTTTTTAAATAGAATGTTTACATAAATTGTGGGAAAAAAATTTAAATGAAACATTGAATTTAAAAATGAAAATGTTTTTAGACTTAGTTTAAATTTTCTAATTTTTTTATTTTCTGGTTCCATATAATTGTTGACAAAATTAGAGTTTTACATTGTTTAAATCATGTTTTTGATTGTATAAATCTATCCAGTGCCTTCCTTTCTGAAATTTCAACTAGATTTTGAGAAAAAGTTGTAAACTAAAAACATTTAAACTACTTGATGTGTTTTTATCATTTTATCTTTTATTGCGGAGTGTTGTTATCATATTGAATTTCAACCAAATAAAACAAAAAATATTGTTGAGTATTTTTATAAATGGAATTCATGAGAGAACAAAGACACACAAAATATACTCACAATAATAATTTGTATTGCACAAATTACACATAGATACATCACACTTAAATAAGTGTTGTGAGATACAACTTATTCCACTCTTGGAGGGAGAGGTTGAGAGAATATCTCAGCATCCTCCAACAAAACCAATACAATCCCTAAACTCTAGTATGTAGCATTAATTAGGCATTATCTCTAACACCCCCCATTAATGCCTACATTACAAAACATCACAAATTACATAACATAAAAGGTTACAACACTTTGTCTGGCATGATCCTCATCAACGCATACACCCACTCTGATGCCTCTAGATTGCACTGTTTCTCTTACTCTTCTTCGATCTTTCCTTTCAACTCATTTAAAGTATAAGTGTTTCATATCATCATTCATGCACTTCTACAATAGACAATATTGACAAACTCGACTCGCTGGGGCTTCCATGAGAAAAGTTGGCAAGTAATGAATCATCCTATGGACATACCTTCATATGTCAGATATTTCACTTTTGGCTATCCGTCAGTTTCTAGAAAGGAAGTGTAGGTACAGAATGTCTTCAAAACTCCCTTATACAAGGTGACTTCCAATCATAAGAACAGTTCTTCTTGAAACCAGGGATGTTAGTTTATATCAAGATACAAGAGTTCCTACTTTCTTTTACATAAACACGTAAACATATAAATAAAATTTAAGCATTAACACACGTACATAAAAACATTTAAGAACACCACAAATAAATATACACATATATCTATAAGTAGAAAGACAAGGCAGACCATCTACGACGGCTTCCAAGTAATCAAAATCTTTTGTGTTTTCTTCTCCATGGGTAAAACTTCAACAACTTATAAGAATCGACCTTCAAACTTTGGTGGTTTCCTCAGAATTGATATCATTTGTAGTGATATTTTGTTCATTATTTCCAAACATCCCCTCTCCAACAACACAATATTTGATATCATATCCGATACTAGGTATCTCCTTGAACATCAATTTTTTATCACCCAATGCTCCACTTGCAAATCACTTACCCGAATTTTTGAAGTATCACTGAATTTAATTCTAAACATATCAAGACCTTTCTCCATAAGCATATACATCTTGGAACAACAGATGCCTCATGCACAACCTCTTCAACAAATATTCTTCCATCGATGTAGCAACAATCTTCCTTGAATGATACAGGTTCCTCTCCTTTATGTTGACGATGATTTCACTTCACACCTCTGCATCATCAACATCAACAACAACTCCATGGATTCTTGGACAATGATTTAAGTTTTGATATGGGTTGTCAGCTCGAATCCAGCTTGGATGGCCATGATCCAAGTGATATATTTGAAATCGGTGGTAATTCCTCTGCAGATATGATATGAAAATATCAATACAACTCTTCAATGGCAGTCCATTGGGATTGACATTCTTCCCTGTAGCTTCAACAGATTCGTTTGCATAGTCGTGACATCTATCAATGACATAAACACGACAATCTATAGGCAACGACGATTTCACACATTTCTCATGCAGCCTGTCAAGCAATCGACACAACAGTTTAATAGACAATGATCGCCTTTCATGAGTTGCAACAGGTCCTTCATGCAAGATCCTCTCTTGTGTGCCCTTCAACAACTTCTAATTCCATGTCCGATCTCCTTGTCATGGATTCAACAGACAACGAACAGATGCAACAACACATAAATAGGGATCACATCCTTAACATCGGATCCATGTAGCTCCTTTACCTCAATGGCTCTGATACCAAAATGGAATTCATGAGAGAGAAAAGACACACAATAATAATTTGTATTGCAAAAATTACAAAAAGATACATCACACTTAAATAAGTGTTGTGAGATCCAACTTATTCCACTCTTGGAGGGAGAGGTTTAGAGAATATCTCATCATCCTCCAACAAACCCAATCCAATCCCTAAACTCTAGTATGTAGCATTAATTAGGCATTATCTCTAACAATTATCATATTGACTTTCAACCAAATAAAACAATAAATTTTGTGGAGTGTGGTTATCATATTGACTTTGAACCAAATAAAACAATAAATCATTGCATGACCACTTATACATTACATCTACTTCATATTGCACATGCAATACATTTAATAAATTAGAAATTGGAGATAAGTAGAAATCAAACACTTTCATTTATTTTGGACTATAATATTGGGCAAGTCTGCTATGTAGTAGCATTCAATGTTGAAGCAAACAATATATACACCATCAAATCACTTTGATATATAAGCAGGAATATATCATATATGTATATACCGCATGTCATTCCTTAGAATTTAATGCTGAGTAACAAGTTGTATATATTACTAGCCATAATATTGCATTCAAAGTCCTTGATAATGTCAATTGGATGACTTGAGCACGCTAACATCTTGCATACGTCCACATTCACGTCATGATTTTATATGAATCATTGTTTCCATGATGACCCATTGAGTTCAGTGCTTTTCTTTCTCATAACAAAGGAAATAAAGTATGGACAACCACGCGTCCTTCATTGTGGTAGAAAGCTACGCTGGGAAAACCATCCATATAGTTAAATCAAACGACACCGTTCAGATCCTTCATAAAATAGTAAGCACCAGAATTCCCTCAAAGTTTAGTATGCCACTCTGATTTGTTCTACATCGCGCAGAAGATGCTCGTGCTTTCTCAAAACGATCAAATGAATGGTAGGAAACAAGTATTTCCTTCTTCCTCACTATTTGTTTCAATTTCCATTATCTCTCATATCGTTGGCTTCCTTAATATAACCAATGTCCCCTAAAGTTCCTAATTTTCCAACTGCTCTCGTGTAATCCCATTTTCACAATACCATACATGAGGCTGATCTCTATCATCCGTTTGAGATGTAGAAGTCCAACGTGGATGGAGGCTTTCAGAACAAAGTGTCAACACACTTCATTAGAAAGATTATGAATGACGAGAGGTTAAACTTAGATGAACGTGGCCTTCCAGTGGTTAGGGATTTGTAAATGATGAGATGCATGGACTCTACAATACTCCACAATTGCAGAAGGATTATGCACAGTTGGTCATGGAAAGAGGCCAATATTGGAAACCAAATCTTGAGAGTAGAAGGGAAAAGGAGAGGAGTGGAGGCTATATGAGATTCATGAAAATTAAGAGATCAGGATATATTAATAATTAGTTGGAGTCTGTTTGGGTTTGTTGAGAGATTCTCAACAAACATGTATGTGTCTAGGTTTAGAATCACCATTTCATGATATGATTGCTCTTGATTAGTTGAATGTAGGAGAGCATTTTAGCCATGGTTTTGATGAAACCCATTTTGAGATAACTCAAGAAAATCAAACCAGTCTTAAACATTTCCCTAAAAAAACCACTTATTCATATAATAACATGAATTACACACGGTTAGATATGATCCCTTACGATGGTTTTATTACTTGGATCGGAAACCCATCGGACGGACAAATATTTGTGATTAAGAGTATGGACAACCAGATAAGTATATCATCAAGATTAAGTTAATCGAATATAAAAATAAAAACGGTCTACATGTAGTATAGTTTTCTTTGTTTAAATAATTTAAAAATAAAAGAAGTGCATGTAATTGAATATTGAGAGAAGCTATCCGGGTTTATCTATAGACAAATGTTTTTCTTTTTTCTGTTATATTGAGTTTAGATGGCATAGATTAAATAGATTGTCCTAGCATGTTATTTTTATAACATGTTAGTGGAATTAAATCTGAGTTTGAGCAGATTTGTTTACAATTTATGTAAGATGGAAAAACTAACAAACACTTGGTTCAATGGTATGTAAACTAATAATTAGGTCTAAAGTCTTATTTGTAGTGTTTACACTTTTTTTTCATATACCCATGAATTCCTATGGGGAGTCCCTTTTTATTAATAAACATTCAATTATAACAAGTGTTGCATGGCAGTGTAGTCCCTGCCAGGTTGAATTGGGAATAAATGCACAGGGATGAGAAAAAGTAGCAGAGGAAGATGGAAACTACAATGGAGATGTGGCAAGCAGCATGAAGCACGGGTGGTATCCATGCAGTAAATGACACACAGCCTCTAGAGTCCCATTTATGTTTTGAAAGTATATAATCTATTTTTCTATGTTGAAAATTTCTGTCTATTTTGTCTCTAAATGTGACAAAAAAAAGTTATATTCAAATTAAATAAACACAATTTCTTGACATTCAACATAGTGGAAGATAAAAATTTATGATGACATAAATATAGAAGGAGATAAAAAACAATTTAATTTGAAATATATCAAAAAATAATATTGTCTGTTACATATTCCTAGAAATTTAAATGCATTTGTCATATAGACTAGGAGTGGGGCTCTCATGGACCATAAACATAGTAGAAGATAAAAATTTGTGAGGACATAAATACAAAAGGAGATAAAAAATATTTTTATTTGAAATATATCAAAAAATAATATTGTATGTTACATATTCCTAGAAATTTAAATGTGTTTGTCATATAGACTGGGATTCGGGCTCTCGTGGACCATAAGAGAAACATGTACAAGAAATAGGACCGTGGAAAGAAGAAGTGGGCGATGGTAGAGTGTAATACCTAAAAAGAACAAGTTGAAAGGTATCAGTCTTTGGCTAGACATTTATATTTAAAAAAGTGGGATAACTTGGTTGATAAACAAAGAAGGATGTGATCAATATAGAATTACAGTGATGGTACATATCACCCCTTTTGCTATTTGTTTGTTGGTGCATTTTTATTGATATCGTCGACAACTACTGGAATCGTGGCAACTGCCTGTTGTCTTTCATCGACGACCTGCTTCAGTTCCCTTTCGAGCCATTCTTCAATGTAGCTTCTCATTGGGGCGACACTTGTTTATCAAAGGCTTGCTTAGTTAAGGGAAAGGAGTTGACGATTCAATTGTGGTCTTAGAAGTCATTGTTCCTTCCGACTAAGTCTATTATGGTAAGCTTTGTGAATAATTTTCTTTCTTTGATATGGCTTGTTCACATGACTAGACAATGAGATGCAGGTTCTTCACTTTTTATTTCCAGCATGCATTTAATTGAGCGATCCAGTTTTTGGATGGGAGATATTGTTGTTTTCATCTCATTTATGTCATGTTGTTGACAATGGTTCCAAAAGGAAGGACCATGTCTAAATAGAAATGTTCTTCATCTTTTAAATCTGCATGCAAATGTTTGAGAAAATTATGTTCCCTCATTCCAAGGGAAGTCATGGTTTTTGAGGTTTCCCACGCCTCAGTAATTAGTTCCATTCTTTTCTTGATATTCTTCTCCACATATACTCTACATGATGCATGAAGGCTGGAGGATCCTTTTAACTTGGATGCAGGGGTGGCAGACATGGCTATTGCCAAAGTATTGGAAAGCAATGGCATAGGAATCAAAGCTTCTTCCAATTCCTTGACCCAATCCTTTAGTTTGGCATTATCGGCCTCAATGCCTCCAATGGAATCATTTAGAGAATATGTGGTCACTATGTGAAGTCGATAGATTTGGGATGACCGCATTTTCACAAGGTTTACCTCTGAATGAGATTTTCCTTTCTTATTTCTTACATCCTTTTTTTCAATAATTAATTTTTTGGGCTGACTGTCAAAAACAATGCTCTGGAACATGAAGGATTCATCTTAGTCAAAATTTTCGGTGTCATCTATGTCCATTGGATGACTATGCTGAATCGCATCTCCGCGCTGGTCAAGGTAGTGAAATATGCTATCTAGATCAGGGTCAAGTTCCATGTTCTCATCTCAATTTCGGGCTCTTTCGTCTGTCCCAAATTTTTTTTTCTCTTCTTTTCCACATGAATCTTGTGAGAAATATCAATTTTAGCGTGAGGATGGTCGTTATCTCCTCCTCCGTTTGAATAATTCTGAGTTTCTTTTTTGTTGTGGTGGGTTGTTGGAGCGATGCTCCGAGATGCCATACTTTTGGGAGTGTTATTTGACGATTGAACACTCTTCTCACTAGGACATTTTACCTATTGCTTGTACAACTCAGTGGTGCTTTGTAGTGTTTATAGGTCATCGACATCAGAAGTAGAAGCATTGTCATCAGTTTCTTTGTTTTTGGTCAAGTGTTTTTTGAAAAACTAATTTCCGAAGCCAAGTGTTTGTAAATGTTGTAAAAAAATATTATTAGGGTCAAACCCTCTTAGGATTTTAGCATATATTAGGTTCAAGTTGTTGAAATGGGCTGCGAATTCATTAATTTTGTCGACATTCCTCAACACCAAGTCCCCGACTTTCCAAGGGAGAGGAATGAACTATTTTTTTCTCTTCTCTTGGAATAGATGCAGCCATTAGTTCTATTTCCTTGCTACTTATGTAAAACATATTATGTCCATAATGTGACATGGAAGGAGAGCAGGTTTTCCCTTGAGCCAAAAATCCTTGTCACAATGTAATTATCCATATGTTCAAGTGCCCCCTTCCTGTCCAAAAACCTGGTTGCCTGGTGAGATATGCGGGGAGCATCTTCTCCTAACAACAAAAATTTGAAAACAGAAACAAAGCCATTAAAGAGCTCATAAAAACAATGGGAGGCCTTGTGTTTCTAGAAGGCTTGGTACTAGAACGTTACTGGGTCGAATTCCTAGTTTACCTTCTTGGACAGAGACAGTTTCGGAAACTGGCAGCAATGTGCTATCACAAAAACCAAGTAGGATGACATATAAAATTTATTATCCTTTTTGAAGCCTAACAATTGGGAACAAAATTCATGGGAAACCAACTTGCCCCAATAAAAAATGGCTTGTTCCTTGACTGTGAAATACAAAATATAAAGAGCCATGTGAGAAATAGTTGTTGTGGACTCCTATCCCGTTATTATTGTAAACAACCAGGAAATTTCCCAGAATGGATTTCTAAATGAACTAACCTGCAAGGTTGTGATATCTTTAGGAAATTCCATTGGGTCTTCCAAGAACTCGGGCAAGATGTCCAACCCGTTATTATGATTTCTTAGGAACTTCTTGGAATCTTCTTCTTTGAACGTCAATGTTGGCTTCAAAAATCTTAACATCTGGCGGAAGCCCTGAGGTGAAAAAGAAACAGAAGAGCGATCCCGCAGTGGAATAATTCTTTGTTCTGAAATATATTTATCGGCACAAAAAGAGACTATCTCCTTACAGTCAAAAACTTCAGGGACATAGCCTGTACGAGCAATCCCAGAGGTCCACATTACTTTGTTCTGAGCGACAAGCGATGAGTAATAAGAATATTCCCTGGACCACTGGAAGTTTTGGTCCTCGCACCCACAGATTTTCACTGTATCCCCATAGAACTATTGTCGATATAATTCCATAGGTTTATGAGAACGTTTGTTTTCTCCAGAAGATGATTAAAATGAACAGTTGGAGGCAATAATATTACTGTCCACAAATGTTGGTTCAATGCTTATGAATGGGAAATCTCCTCCAACCTTTCACTCATTAATGACAATCTCTATGGGTGCTACATGATGATTTGTTAGCAATAAAGCTTACTTATTGCATATTTAGAAGTGTGAAGGTGGAGGTTACAATGAAGAGAAGTTAAGGATTGGAGGTTTCGTGAGCATGCCAACCCGACGACATGCGAACGAAATTTCATGATTTTGAAATCAACACTCGGAAGGGATAATATAACCCTCCACAAATCTTGGTTTAATGTGTATTAATTGGAGATGTCCTCGAGCCTTTCGCTCATCAATGACAATCTATACGGTTCCTGCACGATGAGCTGTTAGAATTAAATCTCACTAATTGCATATTTAGAAACAAGATATATACATATATAATATATATATATAAACAATTTTTTATTATAGACAAGTGTGAAGGTGACGGAGATGGGGAAGAGCAAGGAAGGAATGGCAAGGTCTGAAAAGTGGCCAGAAGGGATTCAAATTAGGGTTACGAGGGATACTCAGGAGAGGTGAGTGTCCGATGGTCAAATTTTATGTATCAAAATTTTTTACTGCAAAATGTATAAAATGAAAGAGAGCATGATTGGGTAGTTCAACGATCGGTTTGTATATTTGTGAAATTCTGGAAACAGTCGGTCGGACTCATTTTCAAAATTCAGGATTGAAAATTTCATGAACGGACAAACCCGATGACGTGCAAATGACATTACATGATGTTTGAAATTAACAGTCGGAAGGGATAATATAACCATCCAGAAATTTTGGCTTTATGTGTATTGATGGGAGATCTTTTCAAATCATGGTTTAGCATTAACGCTTTCTAATTGCATACTTAGAAATAAGATCTTATATATACTTGCTAATTGCTAATTGCAAAGGGTGTGGGCACAGGAAACGATGATTATAAAATGGATATTTCTTGAACCCGCCAACCCGACGATCCATGAAAGAAATTTGAAGAAATGGTGAAGAATGGAAAGAAGAAGGACGGGCTTCAGAATGGGGTGATAATAGTTCCACATGAGATGTGAGGACTCGGAAGTCAAATTGTACGTCTTGAAATTTTTCAGTGCAAAATGTGTACCAGGGAAGAGGGGATGATAGGTAGACTTTAATATGGAAGACAGTATGATGTGAGTTCGGTTGTAAATTTGTATATTGCGAAAGTCAAGGTACTGTTTGCAAGTCACAAAACAATATAAGTGCAATCTAGAGCCCGTCTACCCGGGAATTCACAGTCGGAGAAGTGGCTGGGTATGGAATGGGGAAGTGGTTGGTCGTAGTCGTGATATAAAAAAATGAGTGCAAATGTGAACCCGCAAGTCCACCAACCCACACAGATAGAATTTTTCGAAAAAAAAACTAAGTGACAAGAAAGATAAAGTATAGGGAAAAGAGAAACAGGAATTTGGTTAAGTATAGAAGAAAAAAAAGAAGGGTTAATATATTCACATCTGTAATAGATATCCCATTTCCTGTCAAGACATTTTCTGCATGTTTCTGGTGAAGTTATATACTTATTGCATATATTTGGAAAGAAGTGCGAAGGTGGCGGGCACAAAAAATAACGACTAGGAATTGGAAATTGTCTAAACCTGCCAACCCGACGATTTGCGAAAGAGATTGCAAGAAATGGTCGTGGAAAGTGGTCAGATGGGCTTCAAAATAAGATGACAAGGATTCCCAAGAAGATGTGAGGCCCAGACGGTCAAATTGTATTGATCAAAACTTTTGAGTGCATATTGTGTAACAAAAAAGAGGGGTTGATGTAGGAGTTGTTGATACTGAGAGGGGGGTGAATCAGTTTCAAGTACAATTTAAAACCTTTTTCAACTTAAACTTAAACCATTCAAATATATCCAATGGGAAATGAACAATAGTATACGAGTTACACCAATACACCATAATACACCATGCACAATATATGAGAAATAATCAATAATTTATTGTTCAAGGGAAGTAATGACTTCCAAAGGTAGCTACAAATTCCAAATGTAGAGGGAGGGATAAACCTCCAAGAGGAAGATACAATCCTCCAATATTCAGGGCCTACATGTACTTCCTTCTTCAATTCNAGAGAGCATGATGGGGTAGTTCAACGATCGGTTTGTATATTTGTGAAATTTTGGAAACGGTCAGTCGGACTCATTTTCAAAATTGAGGATTGAAAATTTCATGAATGGACAAACCCGACGATGTGCAAATGACATTACATGATGTTTGAAATTAACAATCAGAAGGGATAATATAACCATCTAGAAATTTTGGCTTTATGCGTATTCATGGGAGATATTTTCAAATCATGGTTTAGCATTAACGCTTTCTAATTGCATACTTAGAAATAAGATCTTATATATACTTTCTAATTTCTAAATGCAAAGGGCGCGGGCACAGGAAACAATGATTAGAAAATGGATATTTATTGAACCCGCCAACCCGACGATCCGCGAAAGAAATTCGAAGAAATGGTGAAGTATGGAAAGCAGACGGATGGGCTTCAAAATGGGGTGATAATAGTTCTACATGAGATGTGAGGACTCATAAGTCAAATTGTATGTCTCGAAAATTTTCAATGCAAAATGTGTACTAGGGAAGAGGGGATGATAGGTAGACTTTAATATGAAAGACAGTATGATGTGAATCTGGTTGTAAATTTGTATATCGCAAAAGTCAAGGTACTGTTTGCAAGTCACAGAACAATATAAGTGCAATCTAGAGCCCGCTACCTGGGAATTTGCGGTCGGAGAAGTGGCTGGGTATGGAATGGGGAAGTGGTCGGTCGTAGTCGTGATATAAAAACATGAGTGAAAATGTGAACCCACGAGTCTGCCAACCCATGCAGATAGACGTTTTCAGAAAAAAAACTAAGTGACGAGAAAGATAAAGTACAGGGAAAAGAGAAACAAGAATTTGGTTAAGTATAGAAGAAAAAAAAGAAGGGTTAATATATTCACATCTGTAATAGATATCCCATTTCCTGGCAAGATATTTTCTGCATGTTTCTGGTGAAGTTGTATACTTATTGCATATACTTGGAAAGAAGTGCGAAGGTGGCGGGCATAGAAAACAACGACTAGGAATTGGAAATTGTCTAAACTTTCCAACCCGACGATCTACAAAAGAGATTGCAAGAAATGGTCGTGGAAAGCGGTCGGATGGGCTTCAAAATAAGATGACAAGGATTCCCAAAGAGATGTGAGGCCCAGACGGTCAAATTGTATTGATCAGAGCTTTTGAGTGCATATTGTATAACACAAAAGAGGGGTTGATGTAGGAGTTGTTGATACTGAGAGGGGGGTGCATCAGTATCAAGTACAATTTAAAACCTTTTTCAACTTATACTTAAACCATTCAAATATATCCAATGAGAAATGAATAATAGTATAAGAGTTACACCAATACACCATAATACACCATGCACAATATATGAGAAATAATCAATAGTTTATTGTTCAAGGGAAGTAATGACCTCCAAAGGTATCTACAACTTCCAAATGTAGAGGGAGGGATAAACCTCCAAGAGGAAGATACAATCCTCCAATATCAAGAGAGAGTTGAACTCTCCATCCTTGCCCCTTCCTTCTACCCAAGAATATATGAGAGATAATAAAACTTTTCATTAAATCATCACCATCAACCAATCATCACATAGAACCCGATAATGTTTCCCGAGACTTCTTCAATTTCTGCAATTCTTGGAGTACGCTAATCTTGTAGATAATATTACTCAATGTATTCTATGAAACTCCTCCAATTTTCACTCCTTAAATCCTTCCTAAAAAGAGGTTATAGAAAGAATGGTAAACTTTATTCAATTCTGGTCTGTTCAGAAGACCCAAATTGTACAACATGCCCCGCGCTAAATATTTAACATCCGATTCTGAAACTCATACACAAGAAACTAAATTCCATACTCTTTCCAATGGAAGTGATCCCGCATCATTTTGATTATATATGAAAAATTTATGACTTTTTAACCAAGAACACCTGTTTATTGACTAGCTTCAGGACTGGTCACAAACCCTATCTTCCATAGAGTGTATCTCCATAATTATAGTGAATAAAGAGTCAAATTTTTTACCAAAGGTACCTTGATATTTCTTCTCAATACCACAGTGATTTCACGAGCTGAATCATTTTAGAAAAAAAGTTATAACAAAAATGGTAAGATGACCTGAAAATAGCATACCTTAGAACACATCACCAAAAGACTTCATCCTCCCTTGAAATCCGGCCTTCTTATCTTCTTATTACCTATGAAATTCGACTTGTATCAA
>JASDQU010245093.1:126698-140037 GCA_032191745.1 Picea mariana
ATTGCATATAGTGGACATCCCTTTCTACAATACTTTCTCATTTGAAGGGTTGATATTCGTCTCACTGATATTTGATATCGTATCCGATACCAGGTATCTCCTTGAACATCAATTTGTTATCGCCCAATGCTCCACTTGCAAATCACTTACCCAAAATTTTGAAGTATAATTAAATTTAATTCTAAACATATCAAGACCTTTCTTTGTAAGCATATACATCCAGGAACAACAGATACCTGATGCACAACCTCTTCAACAAATATTCTTCCATCGATGTAGCAACAGTCTTCCTTGAATGATGCGGGTTCCTCTCCTTCATGTTGACGATGCTTTCACTTCACACCTCTATGTCATCAACATCAACAACAACTCCACAGATTCTTGGACAACGATTTAAGTTCTGATGTGGGTTGTCAGCTCGACTCTAGCTTGGATGGCCATGATCCAAGTGATATATTTAAAATAGGTGGTAATTCCTTTGCAGATATGATATGAAAATATCGGTGCAACTCTTCAATGGAAGTCCATTGGGATTGGCATTCTTCCCTGCAGCTTCAACAGATTCATTTGCATAGTGATGACATCTATCAATGACATAAACATGACAATCTATAGGTAGTGACGATTTCACACATTTCTCATGTAGCCTGTCAAGCAATCGACACAACAATTGAATGGACAATGATCGCCTTTCACGGGTTACAATAGGTCCTTCATGCATGATCCTCTCTTGTGCGCCCTTCAACAACTTCTAATTCCAAGTCAGATCTCCTTGTCATGGATTCAGCAGACAACGAACAGATGAAACAACACATAAATAGGGATCACATCTTTAACATTGGATCCATGCAGCTCCTTTACCTCAATGGCTCTGATACCAAAATGGAATTCATGAGAGAGCAAAGACACACAAAATATACACACAATAATAATTTGTATTGCACAAATTACAAAAAGATACATCACACTTAAATAAGTGTTGTGAGATCTAACTTATTCCACTCTTGGAGGGAGAGGTTTAGAGAATATCTCAACATCCTCCAACAAACCCAATCTAATCCCTAAACTCTAGTATGTAGCATTAATTAGGCATTATCTCTAACAATTATCATATTGACTTTCAACCAAATAAAACAATAAATCTTGTGGAGTGTGGTTATCATATTGACTTTGAACCAAATAAAACAATAAATCATTGCATGACCACTTATACATTACATATACTGCATATTGCACATGTAATACATTTAATAACTTAGAAATTGGAGATAAGTAGAAAGCAAACACTTTCATTTATCTTGGACTATAATATTGGGCAAGTCTGCTATGTAGTAGCATTCAATGTTGAAGCAGACAATATATACACCATCAAATCACTTTGATATATAAGCAGGAATATATCATACAATGTATATACCGCATGTCGTTCCTTAGAATTTAATGCTGAGTAACAACCTATATATATTACTAGCCATAATATTGCATTCAAAGTCCATGATAATGTCGGTTGGATGACCTGAGCACGCTAACATATTTCATACGTCCGCATTCATGTCAGGATTTTATATGACTCATTGTTTCCATGACGATCCATTGAATTTGGTGCTTTTCTTTCTCATAACAAAGGAAAGAAAGTATGGACAACCACGCGTCCTTCATTGTGGTAGGAAGCTATGCTGAGAAAACCATCCATATAGTTAAATCAGATGACACCATTCAGATCCTTTATAAAATAGTAAGCACCGAAATTCCCTCAAAGTTTAGTATGCCACTCTGATTTCTTCTACATCATGCAGAAGATGCCTGTACTTTCTCAAAACGATCAACTGAAAGGTAGGAAACAAGTATTTCCTTCTTCCTCACTATTTTTTTCAATTTCCATTATCGCTCATATCGTTGGCTTTCTTAATATAACCAATGTCCTCTAAAGTTCTGAATTCTCCAACTGCTCTCATATCATCCCCTTTTTGCAATATCATACATGAGGCTGCTCTCTGTCATTCGTTTGAGATGTAGAAGTCCAACGTGGATGGAGGCTTTCAGAACAGAGTGTCAACATACTTCATTAGAAAGATTATGAACGATGGGAGGTTAAACTTAGATGAATGTGGCCTTCCAGTGGTTAGGGATTTGCAGGTGATGAGCTACATGGACTCTGCAATACTCCACAATTGAAAAAGGATTATGTGCAGTTGGTCATTGCAAGAGGCAAATCTTGGAAACCAAAGCTTGAGAGTAGAAGGGAAAAGGAGAGGAGTGGAGGCTATATGAAATTCATGAAAATTAAGAGATCAGGATACATTAGTAATTAGTTGGAGTCTATTTGGGTTTGTTGAGAGATTATCAACAAACATGTACGTGTCTAGGTTTAGAATCACCATTTCATGATAGGATAGCTCTTGATTAGTTGAATGTAGGAGAGCAGTTTAGCCATGGTTTTGATGAGACACATTTTGATATAAATCAAGAAAATCAAACCAATCTTAAACATTTCCCTAAAAAAATCAGTTATTCATATAATAACATGAATTACACACAATTAGATATGATCCCCTACGATGGTTTTATCGCTTGGATCAAAAACCCATCGGTAGGACAAATATTTTTGATTAAGAGTATTGGACAACCATATAAGTATATCATCAAGATTAAGTTAGTCAAATATAAAAAGAAAAATGGTCTACATGTAGTATAGTCTTGTTTGTTTAAATAATTTAAAATTAAAAGAAGTGTCTATAATTGAATATTGAGAGAAGCTATCTAGGTTTATCTATAGACAAATGGTTTTCTTTTTTCTATTTTATTGAGTTTAGATGGCATAGATTAAATATATTGTCCTAGCATGTTATTTTTATAATATGTTAGTGGAATTAAATCTGAGTTTGAGTAGATTTGTTTACAATTTATGTAATATGGGAAAACTAACAAACACTTGGTTCAATGGTATGTAAACTAAAGTGAATTAGGTCTAAAGTCTTATTTGTAGTGTTTACACTTTTTTTTCATATACCCATGAATTCCTATGGGGAGTCCCTTTTATTAATAAACATTCAATTATAACAAGTGTTGCATGGCAGTGTAGTCCCTGTCGGGTTGAATTGGGAATAAATGCATAGGGACATGAAAAAGTAGCAGAGGAAGATGGATTTCTGTTACATGTTCCTAGAAATTTAAATGCATTTGTCATATAGACTAGGATTGGGGCTCCCTTGGACCATAAACATAGTAGAAGATAAAAATTTATAAGGACATAAATACAAAAGGAGATTAAAAATAGTTTTATTTGAAATATATCAAAAAATAATATTGTATGTTACATATTCCTAGAAATTTAAATGTGTTTGTCATATAGACTGGGATTCGAGCTCCCGCAGACCATAATAGAAACATGTACAAGAAATAGGATTGTGGAAAGAAGAAGTGGGCAACGGTAGAGTGTGATACCTGAAAAGAATAAATTGAAAAGTATCAGTCTTTGGATAGACATTTATATTTAAAAAAGTGGGATAACTTGGTTGATAAACAAAGTAGGATGTGATTAGTATAGACTGACAATGATGGTACATATCACCCATTTTGCTATTTGTTTTTTGGTGCCTTTTTATTGATGTTGTCGATGACTACTGGAATCGTGGAAACTGCCTGTTGTCTTTCGTCGGCGACCTTCTTCAGTTCCCTTTCGAGCCATTCTTCAATGTAGCTTCTCATTGGGGAGACACTGATCTCATTCCAAATTTTTATGTTGAAAAGTTCGTTTTCTAATTCCCTGACCATTTTTCAATTCAGGCTGATCAAGGTAGCAAAATATGCTATCCAGATCAGGCTTAAGTTCCATGTTCTCACTCTCAATTTCGGGCTCTTTCGTCTGTCCCACAATTTTTTTTCTCTTCTTGTCCACTAGAAGATTGTGAGAAATATCAATTTTAGGGTGAGGAGGGTCGTTATCTCCTCCTCCGTTTGAATAATTCTGAGTTTCTTTTTTCTTATGGTGGGTTGTTCGAGAGATGCTCTGGGATGCCGTAGTTTTGGGAGTTCAATCCGACGATTGAACACTCTTCTCACTTGGGACATTTTACCTGTTGCTTTTACAATTCAGTGGTGCTTTGTAGTGTGTCTAGGTCGTCGACATCAGAAGCAGAAGCATTGTCATCAATTTCTCTGTTTTCGGTCAGGTGGTTTTTGAAAAAATAATTTCCGAAGCCAAGTGTTTTTAAATGTTGTAAAAAAACATTATTAGGGTCAAACCCTCTTAGGCTTTCAGCATATATTTGGTTCAAGTTGTTGAAATGGGCTGCGAATTCATTAATTTTGTTGACGTTCCTCAACACCAAGTCCCCGACTTTCCAAGGGAGAGGAATGAACTAGTTTTTTCTCTTCTCTTGGAATAGATGCAACCAATAGTTGTGTTGCCTTGCTACTTCCGTAAAAAATATTATTTCCGTAATGTGGCATGGAAGGACAACATGTTTTCCCTTGAGCCAAAAATCCTTATCACAATGTAATTATCAATATGTTCAAGTGCCCCCTTCCTGTCCAAAAACATGGTTGCCTGATGATATATGCGGGGAGCATCTTCTCCTAACAACAAAAATTTGAAAATAGACATAGCCATTAAAAACCTCATAAAAACAATGGGAGGCCTCGTGTTTCCAGAAGTCCTGGTACTAGAACATTACTGGGTCGAATTACCAGTTTACCTTCTTGGACAGAGACAGTTTCGGAATCTGGCAGCAATGTGCTATCGCAAAAACCAAGTAGGATGACATATAAAATTTATTATCCTTTTTGAAGCCTAACAATTGGGAACAAATTTCATGGGAAATCAGCCTGCCCCAATAAAAAATGGCTTATTCCTTGACTATGAAATACAAAATATAAAGAGCCATGTGGGAAATAGTTGTTGTGGACTCCTGTCCTATTATTATTGTAAACAACCAGGCAATTTCCCGGAATGGATTTCTAAATGAACTAACCTGCAAGGTTGTGATATATTTAGGAAATGTCATTGGGTCTTCCAAGAACTCAGAAAATATTTCCAACCCGTTATTAGGATTTCTTAGGAACTTCTTGGAATCTTCTTCTTTGAACGTCAATGTTGGCTTCGACAATCTTAACATCTGGCAAAATCCCTGAGGTGATAA
Organism: Picea mariana; assembly: GCA_032191745.1. Taxonomy (NCBI): domain Eukaryota; kingdom Viridiplantae; phylum Streptophyta; class Pinopsida; order Pinales; family Pinaceae; genus Picea; species Picea mariana. Next base: position 131,840 of record JASDQU010245093.1, read on the forward strand.
AGAAACAAAAGAGTGGTCCCGCAGTGGAATAATTATTTGTTCTGAAATATATTTATCGATGCACCAAGAGACCATCTCCTTACAGTCAAAAACTTCAGGGACACAACCTGTACGAGCAATCCCAGAGGTCCAAATTACTTTGTTTTGGGCGATAGACGATGAGTAATAAGAATATGCCTCGGACCACTGGAAGTTCTAGTCCTCGCGCCCGAATATTTTCACTGTATCTCCATAGAACTGTTGTCGAGATAATTCCATATGTTTATGAGAACATTTTTTTTCTCCAAAAGATGATTAAAATGAACAGTTGGAGGTGATAATATAACTCTCTGCAAATGTTGGTTCAATGCTTATGAATGGGAAATCTCCTCCAGCCTTTTGCTCATTAATGACAATCTCTATGGATGCTACATGATGAGTTGTTACCAATAAAGATTACTTATTACATATTTAGAAGTGTGAAGGTGGAGGTTACGATGAAGAGAAATTAAGGATTGGAGGTTTCGTGAGCATGGCAACCCGACGACGTGCGAATGATATTTCATGATTTTGAAATCAACACTTGGAAGGGATAATATAACCCTCCACAAATATTGGTTTAATGCGTATTAATTGGAGATGTCCTTGAGCCTTTCGCTCATCAATGACAATCTATATGGTTCTTGCACGATGAGTTGTTAGAATTAAAGCTCAGTAATTGCATATTTAGAAACAAGATACATACATACATACGTACATATATATATATATATATATAAATATTTTTTTATTATAGACAATTGTGAAGGTGATGGAGATGGGGAAGAGCAAGGAAGGAATGGAAAGGTCTGAAAAGCGGCCGGACGGGATTCAAATTAGGGTTATGAGGGATACTTAGGAGAGGTGAGTGTCCGATGGTCAAATTTTATGTATCATAATTTTTTACTGGAAAACCTGTAAAACAAAAGAGAGCATGATGGGGTAGTTCAACGATCAGTTTGTATATTTGTGAAATTCTGGAAACGGTCGGTCAGACTCATTTTCAAAATTGAGGATTGAAAATTTCATGAACGGAAAAACCCGACGACGCACAAATGACATTACATGATGTTTGAAATTAACAGTCGGAAGGGATAATATAACCTTCCAGAAATTTTGGTTTGATGTGTATTGATGGGAGATCTTTTGAAATCCCGGTTTAGCATTAATGCTTTCTAATTTCATACTTAGAAATAATATCTTATATATACTTGCTAATTGCTAATTGCTAATTGCAAAGGGCGCGAGCACAGGAAACAACAATTAGAAAATGGATATTTCTTGAACCCGCCAACCCGACGATCCGTGAAAGAAATTCGAAGAAATGGTGAAGTATGGAAAGTAGACGGACAGGCTTCAAAATTGGGTGATAATAGTTCCGCATGAGATGTGAGGACTCGGCGGTCAAATTGTATGTCTCGAAATTTTTCAGTGCAAAATGTGTACCAGGGAAGAGGGGATGATAGGTAGACTTTAATACAGAAGACAGTATGATGTGAGTCCAGTTGTAAATTTGTATATCGCGAAAGTCAAGGTACTATTTGCAAGTCATGGAACAATATAAGTGAAATCTAAAGCCCGCCTACCCAAGAATCCGCGGTCGAAGAAGTGGTTGGGTATGGAATGGGGAAGTGGTCGGTCATAGTCGTGATATAAAAGCATGAGTGAAAATGTGAACCTACGAGTCTGCCAACCCACGTAGATAGACATTGTCGGAAAAAAAACTAAGTGACGAGAAGGATAAAGTATAGGGAAAAGATAAACACGAATTTGGTTAAGTATAGAAGACAAAAAAGAAGGGTTATTATATTCACATCTGTAATAGATATCCCATTTCCTGGCAAGATATTTTCTGCATGTTTCTGGTGAAGTTATATACTTATTTCATATACTTGCAAAGAAGTGCGAAGATGGTGGGCACAAAAAACAACGACTAGGAATTGGAAATTGTTTGAACTTGCCAACCCGACGATCTGTGAAAGATATTGCAAGAAATGGTCATGGAAAGCGGTCGGACGGGCTTCAAAATAAGATGAAAAGGATTCCTGAGGAGACGTGAGGCCCAGATGGTCAAATTGTATTGATTGAAACTTTTGAGTACATACTATGTAACAAAGAAGACGGGTTGATGTAGGAGTTTGGATGTCAATTTGTATATCGCAAAAGTCAGGGGGTTGTTTACAGGTCAAGGAACACTGGAAGTACACTCCTCCCGTCCGGGAATGCATAAGCGAAAAATTAGGCTAAGTATGGAATTGGAGGCACGAAAGAGATTCCAAGAAATGGTGAAATATGGAAAGCGGACGCAAGGGCTTCAAAACAAGGTGACAATAGTTCCCCAGGAGATGTGAGGATCCGAAGGTCAAATTGCAGGTCTCAGAACTTTTGTGAAAACCGTGTATCATAGAAGATGGTATGATGTGGAGTGCGACAATAAATTTGTATATCACGGAGGTCTGAGTGTTGTTTACAAGTCACAGCACAATGGAAGTACAATATAGAGCCCGCCTACCCGGGGATCTGCGATCTAAATAGTGGTTAGGCATCGAATGGCTAGTGGTCGGTCGGAGTCGTGATATAAAAGAACGAGTGCAAATGTGAACCCATGAGTCGGACAATGTGCACATTGAGACATTTTCAAAAAAAATGACTAAGTAACGAAAAAGAGAGAGTAGAGGGGAAACAGAAACGAGAATTTGGTGGGAACAGAAGGTCCAATATATTCAAATATGCAATAGATATTCCATTTCCTACCAATATTGCTTATGTATGTTTATGGAAAAGTTGTATACATATTTCATATACTTGGAAAGAAACATGAAGGTAGCGGGCATAGGAAATAACAACTAGAAATTGGAAATTTCTTGAACCCGTGAACTCGACGATTCACGAAAGAGATGTCAAGAAATCGTCAAGTGTGGAAAGCGGTCATATGGGCTTCAAAATAGGGTGAAAAGGGTTCCCGAGGAGACATAAGGCCCCGACTGTCAAATTGTAAATATCGAAACATTTCAGTGCAAAATGTGTAACACGGAAGAGGGGATGATGTGGGAATCCATAAGTAAATTTTCATATCGCAGAAGCTGGAGTGTTGTTTGCAGGTCATGAAACAATGGAAAGTCCAATTTATACAAGGGGAATCCCTCGGTCGAAACACGTGAATCCGTCAACCCGCACAGTAAGACATTTTTGGAAAAAAATGACTAAGTAACCAGAAAGAGAAACTATAGGGAATAAAAGAGTGGGAAAATATAAAGGAGGAGGGCAATTTTTATATGTGGGAATCAGTTTCAAAAAATCCCCATTGTTGCAAAACTATCATTTTCTAGTAATTTTCAGCAAATTCTTTGTTGAAGATTAGATTTTATTACAACTTGTGGGAGTAATTGTGTTCTTGATACATTCTTCCATGAATTTAACATATTAACTTAAGTATTAAACTTCTTGCATGATGGGTTGTTATCATTAAAGCTTAATAATTACATGTCTAGAAACAACAATGATGATCTTGTTGCAACATTGTGATTTGGTCTTTCTATGTTCTATCTACATTACGAATAGAATTGAACGTTGGTTTGAAACTGTCTGAAATTCATTTTTGTTTCCATAAAAGCCCGATGGATCGACACAGTGCATTGTCATATAATTGTTAAATGCTACATTTTAGAACAAATTACTTAAGAAAATACAATATTGAATAACTACGAGACTATCAAACCATGACAATGAGAAGAAGTGTTAAATCCAAAAAAGAAGCAACAACCAAGACTCCAAGGCAATTTTTTTAATAGTAAATCCATTTTAAAAAAAATACTAGTGAGCACTGTATATCTATCCTTAAAAATTGGACCGAGTTCTTTGGGCCAAAACATTGAACATGTTTTTCATAAACACATGCACATGATCTGCAACATGCAAGAGCCATCAAGATGCTCTTCAACATGCATACACAACTGATTACCATACTTTTTTTTTAGGAAATTCATGCAGTCTTATCCTCGGTGGATAGATGTTCAGTGTCGTGATCTCAATATTTTGCGAAAGACCTAAGATGACAAAGAAACAGGAGAGTGGGTCCGCAGTGTAATAAATCCTTGGCTTGATGCAGATGAACAACAGTCCTACGGTAAAATTGATAGTTCTCAAAAGCTTCCTGTTAGGAAGAAGACGGAAAACATTGCAAGGAAAACATAATAGACTGAAACTAAAAATTAGGACACACCAAGAAACCACCTCCTCACAGTCGAAAAGTTTAAGGACATAGGTTGCATGAGCAATTCCAGAGGCCCAAATTAGTCCATTATGTGTGGAAGGAGATGAATAGTAGGAATATGCCTTGCACCAGTGGGAGTTCTAGTCCTCATTCTCGAATATGATAATTTTATATCCATAGAACATGATAGTGGTCCCGCAATTGAATAATTTTTTGGCTTGAAATATATCTCTGGGAGGATCAACAGATCATTTCCTTATAGTGAAATACTTCTGCCCAGAACAAACTAATTTGGACCTCTGGAATTCCTAATTTCGAGCTGCAAAGCGGCTATTGCGTTCAATGTCAGTTTTTTTTTCTGAAACCCCCGCTTTTTGTGTTGTCAAGACCGCCATCGCCAATCCGGGAAGTTTCGCCCATTATGGTTGATTTCAATTTGGGCACAGTATTAGGAACAATCTTTGCATTGCCATCATCCATTATTGTATGATCATCTATCAGATCATATTCTTCTGGCTCAAAATCCATCGCATCAACCTCTATGCCAGCCATCAATGCAAGCGGGTAGGTTGTATGAGTAGACAGGGTTTCCTTGGAATTATTTGTCTTGAAATATATCTCTCAGTGCACCAAGGGACCATCTCCTTTTTTTCTCTTGGGCGGAGGGAGATGAGTAGTAAGAATATTCCCTGGAATACTGGAACCTCTAGCCATAATGCACGAAGGTGTTTACTGTATCTGGACAGAACTGTTATGGAGTTGCTACCATAAGTTAACGAGAATTTTTGTTTTCTCCAGATGATGTTTGAAATGAAAATTGGGGAGGGATAATATAACCCTCCAAAAATATTGGTTTAATGTGTATCAATGGAATATATCCTCGAGCCTTTCATTGATCAATGATAATATCCAGGGTTCGTGCGCAATGAGTTGTTACCATTAAATCTTACAAATTGCATATTTAGAGAGATTAAGAATTAGAGATTTCGTAAAGCCATCAACTAGCTGGTGCATGAAAGATATTGCATCATATTTGAAATGAATACTTGGAAAGGATAACACTCTTCTCTGCAGATCTTGGTTTAATTCATATTAATGACAAATCTTCTTCGACCTTCCGAACATTAATGACAATTTAAACAGTTCCTACATGGTGAACTACTAGCATTAATGCTTCATAATTGCATATATAGAAAGAAGTACGAAGGTGGTAGGGATGGAGAAGAGTGACTAAGCATTGTACATTTCGTCCACCCACCAATCCATGAAACAGATTCCAAGAAATGTCCAAGTATGGAAAGCGGTCAGGCGGGTTTCAAAAATAGGGTCACAAGATATACCCAGGAGATGTGAGGGGTCGATGGTCAAATTGTATGTCACAATGATAGATTTCGGCCATCAATTTGTATATCGCCGAATTTCAGGTGTTGTTTGTACATAGCAGAACAATGGAAGTGCAATGTTGAGCAAGTCTGGCCAGGAATTGACGAATTTTATAGTGTCCAAGTATGCAATGGACAAGCGGTTGGTCGGACTCGTGATATAAAAGCATTAGACATATGTCGAACAGGAAAAAAGGACACATCCGGAAAAAGGAACAAGTAAACAGAAAGAAAAAAAATGAGATAACGGGGAATTTTTTTTCTAATTTGTAGATCACAGAAGTCTGGGTGTTGTTTGTAGGCAGTAAAACAATGGAATCACAATATCAAAATTGCCAATCTAGGAACCTGCGATTTGACAAGCAGTTGGTCATACTCATAATATAAAATCATTAGACATACATGGAACGGGAAAAAAGGACACATTCGAAAAAAGGACCAAGTAAATAGAAAGAGAAAACAAACGAGATAAAGGGGAATTTGTTTGCTAATTTTTAGATCGCGGAAGTCCGGGTGTTGTTTGCAGGAAGCAGAACAATGGAAACACAATGTTGAACCCGCCTATCTAGGAAACCGCAATCCAATTTTTTTTTTCAATATGAAACGGGGAAGCGATAGGTCGGGCTGGTGATATAAAAGTAATAGTGGAAATAGGAAGAAATAAATCCGACAATTCCCGCACCTAGACATTTTTTGAAAGACTAGTAAGTAACACGAAAGGGAAAGCAAAGGGAAAAAAGAAAGGGGATGGAAATTTTCAGAAGCAGGAATTGGTGTATGGAATCCCCATTGATGGTCTTAATAGTGACTATGAAGTGCATTAAACATGTGAATAGGTTATTCAATCAAGGAATATATACAACGATCCATGCTTATAGTTTCCAGGATATGTTTGTATAAGAGAAGCTTCGAAAAGCTATAAGAAAATCAATTATGGGATGTTTAAGTTGTTTTACTGTCAGCTTCACCGCAAGTATAACAACGATGAATTTTAATTTTAATTTCCTCTCATTGATATGATAGTTCCATTGGACTTTGCATATTATATATTCTTTTATCTCAAATTATTTCAGGAGATTAATTTTGCTAAGTTCATCGATCAAGGAAAAGTGCTAAAAATGAGATAAAGGGGATTTTTCTTGCTAATTTGTAGATCGCGGAAGTCTGGACAGAACAATGGAGATGCAATGTTGAAACCCCCCTATCCAGGAACCTGTGATCCAAAAAGTTTGTTCAATATGAAACGGGGAAGCAATCGATCGAGTTGGTGATATAAAAGTAAGTGGAAATCTAAATACGTGAATCTGCCAAATCATGCACCTAGACATTTTCTGAAAAATGAGTAAGTAACCAGAAAGGGAAAGAAGAGGAGAAAAATAAAGAGGATGGAAATTTTCGGAAGCGAGAATTGGTGTAATAAATCCACATTGATGGTATTAACAGTAACTACGAAGTGCATTAAACATGTGATCAGTTTCTTCAATCAAGGAATAGATACAATGACCCATGCTTATAGTTTCTAGGATCTCTTTGTATAAGAGAACTATCGAAAAGCTACAAGAAAATCAATTTTGGGATGTTTAATTAAAGTTATTGTATTGTCAGCTTCACCGCAAGTATAACAATGATGAATTTGAATTTTAATGTCCTCTCGTTGATATGATAGTTTCATTGGACTTCACATAGTATATATTCTTTTATTTCAAATTATTCCAGGAGATTAATTTTGCTAAGTTCATCGATCAAGGAAAAGTGATAAAAACAAGAAAAAGGTGAATGTTTTTGCTAATTTGTAGATCGTGGAAGTATGGATGTTGTTTACAGGCCGCAAAACAATGGAAACATGATGTTGAAGTCTCCTATCCGGTAACTCACCTATCCGGGAACCCATGATCCAAGACGTTTGTTCAATATGAAACGGGAAAGCGGTCGATTAGGCTGTGTTGGTTGTGGAGCCTGATTATCTTCATGATTCAGAGGTCCTTGATTTCAGCCATGTTTATACCCCATGAAGTATTTACACCCTAGAAGTATGTACACTCTTCCACATGGGGGAGTGCAGAGGGGGGGTACCCCCTCTGCGAGGTCTGGGGGCAAGCAGGCCCCCAACGGGGGTTTGGGGGCGAAGCCCCCGAAGGAAACATTTCCTTGTAAATGTATATTGTAATTTCATTGTANCAGATCTAATGGTAGAGATTATGTTAGGGTTTTTTTCCCTAGAAGGCAACCCTCTTTTATGAGGGAAATGTATTGCAGCTATGGTTGATGGTGAATATTGTATTATGAGATAGGAGGTTGTGAGAGAATGAAGAGGAAGTTACAGCGGGTTTGTTGTAGGTTGTATCCCTTCATATGCTAGATAATAATAAAGGAAGGACCTGGCAATTTCTCTAGTGGACGTAGCCCACACTGGGTGAACAATGTAAATCTGTGTCTCTATTGTATTGTGTATCTTTTGTGTTTTATTTCCACATTTGTTTTATTTTATTTCTCCACGGTCCTGTTTTTCTAACAACTAGTATCAGAGTGAAAGGTAACTCGCAAGAAATGAGGGTTCCTGGTTCGAGTGGGAGCAATGTTAGAAG
>JASDQU010245094.1:105499-118437 GCA_032191745.1 Picea mariana
TCCCAACTCAAACAACAACTGACGTGCTTCTATGCAAGTTGATGGCAACACATTCTCTTCAGGGAATATTTTAGTTTTTAGTGCCCTGTAAGATTGCTAGAGATTAAATCAATTGAATGTTTGACTTATGATGAACATGTTTGATATGTTAATCTATACTAGGACTGTTTATATAAAATATATGGTTTTAAAATCCCCTTAAAGAAATATAAACGAAGTTGATGAATGTTTACGAATTACGTACACCAATTGATAATGCAAAGTAAGAAAAACATTTTAACTCACTTCAGTAGGTTAGTGAATCCTTTGTCTGACCAACCAAATAGTGACTTGATTTCTAATAATATCAATGTGCATGCAAGTTTTGAGGTTCTACTTGCACCTGATATGAACACGAGTGTCTTCGCAGCTTGCTTGATTGAGTCTTTCAAGTTGTTATCATCAAGATTATGTTGGTGGTAATTACCCTTGCTATCATCGTTACTTTCAACCATATGATCATTATCCTCATCATTGTTTCCATCCCCAAAGAAACCTGTAAACATTTCATTCAATCCTTTTTCATTCACTGCATTTTCACTATCATCATCATCAACAAAGCTATGTGGCATGTCATCAATGTATGCTAATCTCATCAGCTCTTCAAATTTATCTGCTGGTAGTATTCTCTTCAATGTTGCTCTTTTCACCCTACTATGGTTTAAGGGATGGTTTGGATAATCCCATCCAAATATTAATAACCCAATTTGATCTTGGGTATTAGTAGGTGTATCATCAATATCTTCTACATATCAAAAAACACAAGCAATATTTTATGTTTGGAAACAATTGGATAAATCATAATTGTATCAATTTCAAAGAAATATAATCAAATATGTCTTAACCAATAAAAATATAAAATGTATGAACATATATACATCAATTGAATAACAAAACAATATTTTATAGATTACTTCTTTTATACAATAATTTAAAATAAAACACAATTTTGAAAACATAGTTTATAAAATGTCAATCCACACTCATTGATTATTCTTTGGTTTTTTGCCCTTACGAACATCCTCATGGAGACCTTGTTCTTCCCTCTTCTTTCGCATAGGAGTGTGTTTTAAGAAGGGGTAATTAATCAATAACTTATCCCCAATGGTAAAGTCCATAATAGCCTCAAACATTATCAATCTATCAACCTCTCTTTCCATATCTCCATATTTATCATTTATAACTTCAACAAATCGACAATTAAGTCTTACATTAGGGTCCCTTCCTTTACTACTATTTATAAAACCTACAATATTTTTGTGTGTGTATGCACGTCCATACATATATATAAGATGAAATCTATTCATTTATTTTCCACTTTCCAATTGGAGACGATGTGTATACATATTCAAATTTAGACCATATGCTGACATACTAGGCTTATATTCTTCTATCCTTCTCCATTCACCATTGTAATATGACATACCATAATATGGCATTAATATCCTAGTTGTTTTTTGTGAATTGTTTCTATGTTTAGATCCCACATGGATATTTTGGACAATAGAGAGGCTTAGATTTGCTCCATGAATATTGGAGGGTCGTATCATGTAGTTGTATCCCCAAAATTGAAACACCTCATACACTCTAGGTAGTTGTTGATCACTGGGACAAGCACAATATAGTCGACGATCAAATGTCTCTTTGTAAATTGATCTCAAACTCAGGGGAAAGTCCATCTCCATCACATTCATTCTCATAGAGTATGTAGTCCACCTTCCCCTTGTCTTTAAGCAAATTATGCATCTTTAAAGCAGTTCTTGTTATGTTACTTGTTTTCATCAAATCCTCATCTTCAGAGTTGGTATATGTGCACATATTTTTGTTAGATGTATCATCTGATAAATAATCATCGCCCTCTAGGCTAGAAGTTAGTGCTTCAGGAAACTTTAAACCAAGAAATTTATCGTGCAAGTATCATTAAGAAAAAAATTAATTATTTAAATAATATAAAACAATGTTTAAATGAAGTATACATATTATTTATATCAAATTGGAAAATTCCTTACCACAATTCCTATTGGATTTGAATCGATTGTAGGAGGCATACTACCCATTGGAAGCTCATCATATATGTAATGTCTTTTTGCAATCCCTCGTTTGAATTGTTTCTTTCCACGACATACAAAACATCCACAAACAACAATTTTCTCAAAGTATTCATCCCATGTACTATAGTCGAGACCAACCTCTTGTTCAGTGCAATCATTTGTTGTGTCTGCAGGATCCATTGTCATATCCTCCTCCACCCACTATCCTCTACATGATTTAATAGTTTTAGGTTCACGTCCATGTACATATCTTTTTCTTTTGCTAGTTAAATGCTCAGGCTCTACATTTGCTCTAATCTCCATCTAAATTAATCAACAACTTGCATTAATTTCTAACAAGATTGGATAATACACTATAAATTTTATTAATATTGTGAAAAAAGATGGACGTATCACAAAATGCCATCAAATCATTTTTTCTAAAGTTAAGTCAAAATTAGAGTACCTGATGTCCCACATCATCCGTTGTGTCCTCATTTGATATGACACAATATGTTTCCATGGCTTCATCTGGCTCCTCTAGCACACAACATAGTCAATAATGTTTACTACACCAATTATATCATTTCAACGAATATGCTATCCAACATAAAACCTCACCTTAGTCACATATTTGACATATTGATATCATGTTTTGGAGTTGAAGAAAAAAACAATTTTAGGACCCTAGGTATATACATTGAGCCAAAATTTCAACAAGAAAAGTATCCAACATCCCTATCCCACATGGCCATCCTAATTTTCAAACTTTTCCCTTGATCATAGAATCACATTAATCCCCATTCTTGTGCATTTTCAATCAATAAGTTTGACCTCAAAGGCCCATGGAAAAAAAAAGACTTTATCTCCTCTATGTTGTAGCATTTGTGAATTCATAAAGACCTTCCTCCTTTGGTTGAGGTTGCTTTGTCTTCTTACCTTTATTGTATCTGCAGATTCCATTGTCATATCCTCTCCCACCCACTTTCCTTTCTACGATTTAGTAGTTCTATGCCGTCCACATCCTCTTTCCATGGCCTCCTTTGGATCCTGTTACACAACAATGACAATAATTTTTAGTGCACCAATAAAATCCATTATCATCTAACAAGTTAGGGCAAATAGGGCCACAAGTCAAGATTAGCTTGGGATAAAACACCACATTATGTAGTTGGGACCTTCAAACATTCTTGTTTGTGATGGCATTCTATACATCCTACTCAATTGGGTTGGAATAAGTATGTCCCAATTTACTCTTTGTATTATTGAAACAATTCCCCGTACTCAAAAGCATGTGGTATATTTGTAAAGCTCAAGGTATTAAGATATGTAGGAGTCATGATTTCTTTTGGCTTAGGATATTTGGCCATGGATACTATTTTTTATTTTTATTTCCAGGGAGATATTAAAATCGATTTGTCATCCACCCATATCAAACAAGATTTCAGACATTAGCTTTGTTATTTTTCCAAATAAACATTAAAAATTGGAAACCATAATTCAAATTGGAGTTATATATCAAATTTGTGTAAATCCTTCTAAAAAGGTTGAGCGAACTTCATGACTACAATTCTCATGGCTATAATGTTTTTGACAATCTTATATATGTAGTTATATGAAAAAATAGGCCTCAATTCATCAAATGAAGAGGGGCCATCTGATTTTGGAATCAAGGCTATAAAGTGGCATTGAAAGAAGAAAGCATATTCCTAGTCCTCCTATATTGATCAACAAATCTTAAAAGATCCCCTTCAATAACCTCAAAAAAACCAAGTAAGAATTTCATGGGCCACCCATGAAGCCCTTGAATTTTGTCCTTCTGAAAAATGTGGATTACAAATTTCATTTCCCCTTTATAAACCTCCTCCAATAATCTCTCATTGTCTACCTCATTTACAAAAACAAGAAAAAAGTAGTCATTCTAAGCACTTCAACTATTGAAACCCTAGCTTTAACCTTGTAAATATCATTAAAATTATCAATACCAACTCTTGAAATATCCTCAAAACTAGATGCCACTAATCCATCATTCCTATTAATTTCCCATATGGCATTAACATTTTTCCAATGAAGTGCATACTCATGGAAAAAATTGTATTTTCATATTCTAACTCTAACTATAGTGTTCTACTTTTTAACCTCCATGCTGCTTCCTTATTTGTCAGTATATTTATTTTCCTTTTCTCTAAATGATTAACCCCCAACTTGTACTCATTAATATATTCAACCATTTCTTGAAAATATAATCCATTCAACTCTAACTCAATAGCAACATTTTCCTTCTCTAATTTTTTTCTCTTGTGCCCAATGAAGAGCATCTTGTTTAATTATCTTCAATTTTTTCTCAAATTAAAGAGTAGCTGGCACACTTCAGGACCCATTAAAAGGCACCCACTTATCCTCAACCAATCATGTAAAACTTTCTTCCAACAACTAGGATGAATTAATCTTGAATGGGATTAGGGGTTTTCTCCCTAAAGAAGGCATTTCTAGAAAAATAGGAAAGTGATTTTACTCTTCCCCAAATTTAACCCACTACCTAACCCTTATCTAGTCACTAACCATATCTTCTGACAAAAGGAACCTATCCAACCTCATTGCAATTCTTTTCTCCCCCACCCTCTTATTTCTTTAGGTTGTCCTTAACTTGATGGGCTCGATATGAAATAGGCATACCAACTCATTCAATTTCCTAAAAAAAATTAGATAAAGGACCAAAGGATGCCAATTTTTAGCACTGCCAATTGAAAAATTGGGTTCAAACCCGACAATGACATTCTCTTGTCTAATAGAATCCAACTTGAAAGTTTTCTCCCAATAGCTAACCCTATTAGAGTAAGCACCATATATATTCAACACTATAATCGTTTTTATCAAGATCCCAAGAATATAAAATATCTCTTGATCTTCATTCAAAGGACTAGATATTAGAAAAAAGATAAAACCCTTAACCTCCAACTAGTAATCAACCCACTTGATCTCCCCCTGCATCAACAAAAACAAAGTCCCATCCCCCAAATAATTTCCCCAAATCATTAACATTTTTTTCACCATCACCTAAAGGCTCTTGAAACAACATTAGATCAAGATTTTGAGACTTAACAATTCTCTTCAAGGTTTGTCTTCTAAAAATGCTACTCATCCCTCAACATTTTAATGATAATAAAATCACAAGGCACCCTTTGTTGGGGCATTATTAACTCTAAAAATCCCCAAAATAAAACAATTTTACTAGACATCACTTCATAAAGGCCCTTCTCCTTTGTGTTGCCCCTTATTTCTTTTCCCCTCAATACATGCCAGTTTCTCTTCAACCCCCCCTTCAACATCACCCAAGGCCTCGCTTCTCAACCATAGATTGTATCTACTACTAGCCAAATTTGGGCCCTTTCTAATTTTATTATAAATCACATAGTTGTTGTCACTAGAATCAAACCCAATATGAAAACCTTCTACATGGCCTATCCCCCTTTTAGGAGATCATGTAATCGTTATCTCCATAGATTGGCTACACCCCACCATACCCTTTAGAGACCAAGACAAACCCTTCCCATTATCCCTAATTTTTTTATAAACCCTAGTTTTTAGAATCAAAAGAAGGATATTGCAACATTAATGGGGCTTGATATTGTACAGACTTAACTAAATGTCATTTTTTCATATATCCGGGGTAGGTCGATGGGTCTCCATTGATGGTGAAGCATTCTTCCAAGATGAATAAATATCCACTAGAGATACTACCACCACATTATCCACCCCACCCTTAACCTCTTATACATCCTCCATCATGAAACTAGACATCTCCATTTGGACCTCCAAACCACCAACATTCTACATATCATCAACAAACTTTGACATGATAGGCCCATAATGAGAATTTACCTCCCCACCTACTTACCCTTTCCATTCCAAAGCCTTCTTCCGAAAAGTAAACTTAGAGTCCATAGACACATGTCCATACTTATGACACTAAATACACCTAAATGGGGCCCTTGAATAGTCTAGAGGTTGATAAAAGGTATGATGTATTTTCTGCAATGTCATCTCTACAACAAGACCTCCCCTCTATGCAATTCCAACCAAAATATAGGCTATAGACATAGCACCTATGTCTAGAAATAACATATCTGCTTCAAGAAAAGTACCAAGAACATTAACAATTTCTTTAAAGTTATCTAAATACCATAAATCTAGTGGAACATCAGAACACTTTAAGAATATAGGGGTGAATATATCACTTCTCTTAGTACAAGAGTCAAATAAAGGGGACCGACCTTTGTTAAAAATCATAATTGAATTTCACTTCTAGTGATGCACTACTATCTTCTACAAATCCTTTTGAGATCTAAAGAAAAATCCTATCCAACTTCCAGATAAAAGAAAATAATTCAGAGTGTACCCTACCTAAGTTTCCCATGTATCTTGCAACCATGCCCTCAATCATGAGAATTCACCCACTTTCCTACCATGGAATTAGTTGACAATGGATTGAGAAGTCAAACCAGCCACCTCATGCATTTTTATGTCTAGACCAAGAACTAGTTTGATAAAAAAACTTTGTTTTTGAACACACTTATTCATCTTCCCTTTACCCAATTCCTTATCTCCACTACGAAAATTCCCATTCACTCCTTGGGATGCTTCACCACTAACCCTATCACCATTAGTATGGTTTCCCTTACAATGGCTATCAATTGAGATATTTCCTCTCTTCTCCAAACCATTAATAACCACCTCGAGCTCAACTAATTTTATCTTACTCGGGGCCTCGTTCACATTGATATATGTTATCTCCCAATACAATTTCATTTTTTTTTAAGAATTAGGTAGTTTTTGAGTCTTTGTTTTCATTATTCATTCAACATGATGTGTCCTTCATTGATTCTAGTCATCAAGTCTTGGTCATGTCAAATAATGTTGATAGATGACCAAGTGGTCATCAAGGTCATTGTCCTAAGTTTTTATGGCTAAAAGTCAAGTCATTTATATCCTAAAAGTGAGTCAGGGATCATAAGAGTCGGTTTTGGTCCTTAATAATCCATCATTTGCTTTCAAGTCATGATTTAACCTTCGTTCTATCATTTCTCTCCATGATGACGAGTTTGTAGCACACCTGGTTACTTTTGTACGTAAAGCACTACCAACTCAATGATCGTTGTCAGTGCACTCATCATTTTTATACATGGTGCACTACCAACTCGGGGGAAAAGCTCTGTTTTGAAATTTGAAAACTTCCGAGGTGAAAGCACATATCAAGAAGGTTTTTCAAAGTTCTTAGATCATCATCAAAGTATTGAGACCCTCTTCTAAAGCTGCAACTCGCCATCAAAGGAAATTACTAAGGTTTGCAGAAACAAAGAAAGTTGTTTTTAGAGTTTGCTTCTAATTCTCTCTGTGAAGAAGTGTTTACAACAGGTGCTCATACATCCGATAGCTCCAAGGAAGACCCCATCCCTGGGAAGAGGTCAGGCTCTGTGGTTATATTTGAGCCCACTGATACCACTTTGATCGAACAAAACCATAACCGCGTGGACCCCTTCAAGCGGATGGGATGATGGAGGTTTTTTCATAAGCTCGAAGGATACCATCTAAAGGATTCAAGAGACTTTTTGCAAAATGACAAGAATGGTAAGACACAAGTTGGACCCTTGGAAATCCATTTGAAAATGGATTTGATTGCAGAAGTGACTGAGATTCCTAGGACAGGGGAACTATGGTTCAAGGCAAGGAAACTAGAAAAGGAGGACTGGCGTCAAGACATGCTCAAACTTGAGCATAGGGGATCTGATTTGGTGAAGGGTGTGCTAAGGAAGTGGCTGCTAGAGGAGTATGATAAGCTGTTGTTCATCATTCAAATATTTTTTACTTGTGAAGGGAGATACAACTGGGTTTTGGAATACCATTTCAAACTACTTCTCCATTTTACTGGTAAGAAGGAAATAGACTTACCTTATTTCCTTTTCATGAGTTTGCAAAGAATGAGTTCATTTTCACAACGAAAGCCTGATAAACTCCAAAAGTCCATTTTTCACCATGCATTAATCAAACTCATAGTCATTGAACAGTTGAAGAGGGAAGGGAAGGATTGGCCCACTTTCTTGTTTGTATCTAATTACCAAATTGACCTGGCTCTTTCTTCTTCAAAACTCAAAACTCCTAAGAAGAAGACTGATACACCTCCCTCTGCTCCCTCTGCTCCTTCTGCTCCCTCTTCTCCCTCACTTGAATTAGCACAACCTTCTTCTCCCACTGCTCCCTCTACTCCATCGTCTGAAACACCACAGTCCCCTTAAGACCACATTCCTCAAGAACCTTTACCTATCCAAGTATATAAAAGAGATAAGAGAAAAGGAAAGGCTAAAGAGGTGGTTATTGAAGAAAAATTAGAGCCTCTCATGGAGCTTCCTCCAATGAAGATTGAAGATAATCCCCAGACTATCCAAGCTAAATTTAGTACACCAGCCCTTAGAAAGTCATCCAGGAGAAATCTTGTTTTAGCAAAGGAATCTCATCAAAGCACTGAGATTATAAAGCCTAGAACTAGGTTATCAAGATTGAAAGTTTCTCCTCTTGAAAAGGAAGCACTTGAAGCCATAGTCCAATTGAGTGAATCTTCACCATATTCAACTCCAAAAATAGATCAAGGTCCTAAAACTAATTGGGATCAATTATTCAAGGATGCAGACAGACAACTCAAAGAAGTCCAGGAGAAGAACCAAAAACTACATCAAGAGAATGTCACACTCAACATACAACTTTCAAGTCAAATAGATGAACTAGCAGTGGAGTGTAACCAGCTCAAGAAGAACATCATAAAAAAGATGATTTAGAGGAAAAAATTGGTTAGTGTGTACAAACAGAACCTAAGCTTGAGAGTAGACAATAGAAAGCTGTTCAAAAACATATATTTGGCCAAGAATATGCTTAGCAAGAAGAATTTGGCAATCTTCTTAGAAGAAACTACTTCTCCTAGTTCTTCCAAGCAAGGTGATTGATTCAGAGGTTGTTTCAAGGTTTTGTGATTAATGGCTACTAACTTATGATGAACTAAGATGTTTTGAAGTCTTATGAAGGTGTATGGAAATTACTTTAAGGAAGCATGTATGGATATATGGTTATTGAGATGAAGTCTGAGTAATCTCAATAAGGATAGAAAATTACAGTAATATGTGTTCTAATGAGACAGACTCTCAGCCGTCAAGAGCATTTTTCAAGCAATTTTGAAGTTTTTTTGGAAAGACTGGCACCTACAGGAGTTTGTAGCGCAGACTGTGTTTTCTCTATGCAGTGCGCTACCAACTTTTCAACCTTCTGTGTGTAAGATTTTTGGTCAAAGTTGACCTAATTTTCAACATTCAATGGGTGAGTCATTGCTCCAGGTGTTAGATAAAGGTAATGAAGGACTTCTATAGCCACGAGGAAGCTCAGGTGGAGCTAAATATTTGGAATTCGGATGGGATACCTATCCCTTAGAAATAAGATCTCATCCTACCTTTTTGTATTAGTTTATATTTGATCTGATAGGTGGCATTCAGATCCATCTTTTGAGGATCCTAGTCGAATTTGTAAAATCTATTTAAGCCCATTGAGGCATCATTGGTAAGGGTTCAATTTTGGAGAGCTTTACACACTCTTTACTTGTAAAGACTTTGATATAATATATGCTGGAATCATAAGTTTCTCTCATTGTTATTGTTCAAACCTATGTTCATTCTTCTTTTCTTGTACTTATATTGAATGTCATATTCATTTGTTTTGATTACACAGTGACTGCTTAATGTCTTTTAATCATTGCATTGGTAGAAAAAAATATAAGTATTCTTCTTTATTATAGTCAACCTTTCATCTATATATTCAATATACATGATCTTGTTGGTATTGTGAATGTTCTCTACCCATTTGAGTTTAAAAACCATATGATCAATACCTTTTGAAAGCCTTATCTTGTCTGGATATATTCGATGTATCTTGAGTGAGTGAGTGAGTTATCCATTTCTGATCCAATTTTATATATTTCATTAAGCAAATTGGCACTGTTGCTGGGGAAAAGAGTGTGAAGCAAGCTTCCCTGGGAGACGACATAGTCCCAGCTTTTGATGATAGACAAAGGCAGGGCATTAGTTTGGTTGTAATATTCTATCTAGTGACTCCATTGGTACATTGTGGCTCCTAAGAAGGCACATAATCGAGCAAATCCTCAGTAGCCACTAACTGATCTAGTATCTAATCCTGAGAGGATAATCAAAGAAGGAAAGGCATTACAGAAGGGATCTTCGAGTTCAGGTATCTCTAGAAATCCCTATGTATATTTTCTAGAAAATCCATTAACAAAACCAACACTTGTTGAAGCTATAATCTCAAAGATTGATAGTGAAAAAGTAGTTTCAGAAGTTCAAGGATATTTTGATCTTACTCAAGTAGATAGTTCACTATTTGTTGAAGAAGACAATTCCTCATCCTCTATAGAATCTTCTCAATCTGAAACTGAACCAAATTCAACCTACATTCATACAAATATTCCTGCAATTGAGATTTTTTTACATGAATTGTCTATAAAAGGAGAAGAAAACCTTGCCAAGTTATTGTCTGAATTCTACAGAGCTTCTTATTTCCCTTCTTCCATTGCAAGTCTAGAAATACCTTTTCCTCTCATTACCTCACCTTCATCCTCTATATCAGCCTCATCTCAATACCTAGTGATCCAAACTTCTAGTACATCTACATATACCACTATCATGAAAAAAACACCTCAAAATATCACTAAGATGGAAAGAATCATAGCTGCTAGATATGCACCATTAGTATTTCCAAATCCTCTGAATGCAATGCTTACTAGAGACTATCAAAAGTATATGCCAAAATTTTCAGGGATAGAAGAGGTCACAACTGAAGAGCATATTGAATTATTTTATAGTTATGCTGATAACTTAAATATCACATAGGAGGATGTATGGATGAGAGTGTTTGTGGAAAGCTTAGATGGAGAGGCCAAGAGATGGTTTAGAGAATTAACACCAGGATCCATAATAGGTATTGAAGTTTTTAATGATACTTTCTTAAAACAATGGGGGGATAAGAAGGATTTTCTTTACTACATTACAAATTTTAGGAACTTGAGAAGGGAAAGTGGTCAATCAGTGTCAGACTTTACCAAGAAATTTAACCAGATGTATAGCAAGATCCCAGCTGAAATCAAACCTACTGCTACCTTTGCAAAAATCACATATGCTAATGCCTTTGATTGTGAATTTTGCTCGTTGTTAAGAGAAAGGACGTCTGTTACATTAGTTGATATGCAGGATGCAACACTTGAAGTGGAATCTCACATCCTTGTTGTAGAGAAGTTGAAAGGTGGAGGTGATAGAAGGAAACAAAAAGGAGAAGCCTTATCATCAAGTGTTGATCCCAATATTGAAAATATGGCTAAGATGATATAATTTTGACTTCTGAATTTTCCAAGATGAAGATTGAAAACAAGCAGCCTATAAAAGGTAGAGATACTAATGCTTTATTTCCTCGAAATCCAAATCCTTAGAGAAGAAATAATGAGCAACATCAGATTTTACAAAGGAATAGAAATGCTAATGAGGATCAAAATATTAAAGCCCCTTTTCAGAACAAAGTAATGGAGGAAGATCACCCAGAAGAAGATGATGAGATTCATTGTTTGGGAGATAAAGGTGATGCATATTTCTTGACACAGTCTGCTTATGAAGAAGCTTTGATTAGTCAACAGGCTAATCAAGACTCAAATGATGGATCTATTTTTCAAGCTGATGATCAGAATAGGAACAGTCTGAGATCTAAACAAATTAATAGTAAGCAAGATGAGAAAGATCCTCCCAAGAAAGTTGTTGCCCCTACAAAACAACAACCAAGCAAAGATCAGGCTCAAACAAAGGATCAAGTACTTCTTAAAGCTCCTGTGCAAGAGGTAAGAAACCCTGGCAAAGTTCCTTTTTCATTCAGCTTTGAATCATAAATTTAGAAGGTAAAAATTCCCATACCACTCATGGAATTAATTAAGAATGATACCTTCAACCAAACCATCCTCAAATCCCTTGAGCCTAAATCCATGCCAACTGTTTCTTATGATGTAAACCTACAAGATGATAAGCTTATTATTGTCCTTAGTCCAATGGTTGAAGACCGTGAGGAAACCTCTCCACCTTTTTATGTCTCCTTGAACATCCATGATAAAATTCTGCATAATTGACTTTTAGAAACATGA
The DNA here is from genome assembly GCA_032191745.1 of Picea mariana. NCBI lineage: Eukaryota > Viridiplantae > Streptophyta > Pinopsida > Pinales > Pinaceae > Picea > Picea mariana. The sequence goes on from JASDQU010245094.1 coordinate 117,800, forward strand.
GCTTCTCATAACCTCATGCCAAAAGCAGTCATGGATGAGTTGGGTTTAGAAATTACCAAGTCTCATCATGATTTATTTTATTTGACTCTAGGAAGGTTAAGTGCCTTGGCTTGATTAAAGATCTAGCAATTTCCTTATCCCAGTTGCCCATGAGGAGCATGGTAATGGACATTGTGGTAGCTAATGTGCCGCCCAAATTTGGTATGATTTTATCTAGAGCATGGATAAAGAGGCTAGGAGGCACCTTGCAAAATGACCTTTCTTATGCAACTATCCTAGTCTTTGAAGGAGAACAAAGGAGATTGTATAGAGAAGCACAATTAGCCTATATTATCAGTGATGAGAAGGATCCTACTAATCATCCCATCTACTCAGTTGACACAGGTTTGGGATCTTGTCTACTTCAGGTTGATGATTCTCAGTGATCATCTTTGCAGCTAAGAAAGCCTATTTTCCAATCTTCAGAAGTGGAAAACACTCCTATATGGAGTATGTTCTTTGATGGCGCTTGATCAAGAGAATCTGTAGGAGCAGGTGTTGTTTTTGTTTCACCTTCCAAAGAAACAATTCATTTGTCCTTCAAGTTGGATTTTAAGGTGACAAATAACATAACATAATACGAAGCCTTGGTCTTGGGC
>JASDQU010245096.1:13563-27295 GCA_032191745.1 Picea mariana
AACAGAACTGGGTTCATAGATATTAAACTCTTGAAGAGTGGACAAAACTTTGACTGGAATACTTCCTTGTCGAGGAGGAAGAGGTTACAAGTGGAATTCTATGAGTGGCCTTGAAGACCAAGTTTGATACTTGTGTTTTAAGAAAAGATGGAGCATTCCAACAATTAGAGGAAAGTAATTTTAGGGTGGACAATAGGTTTACAACCTAAGCAACCAGTTCTCTTATGGAGAAGTATGAGACTCTAGGTGGTAATCTCACAAGTGTTGTAAGGGTAATTCTACAAGTAGGGTGGCCACAAGTCGAAGTGTGACTTGTGTTATTTGTATGTATGCATGGTTGTGGAAGTTGGCCAAACCCACTTGTAAGAAATTGGTTGTATCATATTCTACTAAAGTTTTAGTTTCCTTAATTGGGAACCATCCTAACTATTGAAGTGTTGTAGTTTGGATTATTGATAAAATGGTTGCATTGAAGATTGTTTAATTGGGATGTTTTAGAAGGCATAATTGGTCATGGTTTTGTTTGTTAGTGTGGTTGTAGAACTACCGATGAAACCTAGGAATACTTGGGTTGGGTCCAATCTGAGGAGGTGTAGTCTAGTTTCACTCAACCTAGGGTGACCAAGTCACTAAGATTGCGGCAATCCAATGCCTCACATCTTAAAGGTGCCAAATAAAAAAACTGGGTGTGAACTCTAGGGTCATGACAAACACCTCCTCATATTATAGGGCATATGCTATATCAAAGCCAATGACCTTGAACTACGGAAGATGAAGAGACATCACCAAGGAAGACAAAGGATCGCCTCCTATATGTCTCTAACAATACCTCCTATTCACATGTTGCAAAAGGGGTTTTGAAGAATATTGAAAGAGGAATCTCTACCTAGAATTTCAACTTCATATGTGCATCGGAGAGTAAGCTACGCCAATTGTTATTTGAACCTATATTTCAAGTATTTGTTGCTTAAGAATTAATGAAAACACCACTTTTTTGTGAAGATAAAAATTGGATTAATCTCATTGAATGGTTGCATATTATAAGGAGAAAGTGGGAGGATGTATTTACAATACAACTATATTTTCATGGTGAAGATTTTAAGTGGTGTATAATCTTTATTAAGAAACACACAAAATATATTTGGGAGAATCTAAAAAAGTCTTCTTCAATAGATGGGAATATGAAACAAATATCAAAGAACATAGTAAAGGACTACATTTGAAAGTTATATGCCCATGAAGATAACAAAGTCGATGAGATGATAAAAATTCCATCCATCTTTTCAATAAATCTTCAATCTTGTAGGTTTAAGGAAATATTCAAAAGGAGACACTTATTATATCTGTAATTCTAAGTAGAAAGATATAACTTCATCAATGTTGATTTGGAAAATCGTCTATAGGTTCAAAAAAAGAACATCAAGAAAGCACATGTATATGGTGAACATGTTCATTTAAAAGTCACTCTAGTTGCATTCTAATTTTCACACTACACCTATGGATGGGTTAGATGTTGTCTTTGGGTCTACATTGTTTGAAACCTAGAGGACATTTTATTTTAAATTGCAGAAGAGATTCAATGAAGTTGTCATATGGAAAACAAAAGTTAACCTTAATGGGAATTACAAAGGAATGTCTTTTACTAAGGTTAATGAAGACATAGTTGTATATGAGGAAGGAACAAATTCCACATACTCAAGAACATAAGCAAGAACATGTTGAAGACAAAATTAAACAAGGCTGCATGGCAACATATACCTGCCGCAATGCAATTCTAAATGTGATATGTTGTAGTAATTCTATTGCACACCTTATTATAATAAATTATCAAAAGTAATTCTAAGTATAAAAAGTATTACAACTAATAGTGCATTGTATTATAATCGATGATAGTGAAATCTCTTGATGCATTGTATTATAATAAATTAGGGTGAAATCTATTGAAGCAAGTCGTGAGGCTTTTCCCAAAGTTGTTTTTGTTATTATTGAAGACCAACATTGTTTCAGATATTGCTGAAGACGAGGTGATACAATTTGAGGACCTTTCTTCCACTAGTAAGTCCCTCGACCAGTTTCCTTGTCCGAAGAATTGGTCCATAAAACCTACCCACAATGCAATAATTGTCATTCCACGAAGTGAGCTATCGCAACGAATCAACACAGTAGGTGATGAAAGTAAAAAGAGCTAACAATTTTAGGCTTGCATTTTATAGACATGTTATTATTCATGGGTTTGTTACTTGGAAGAAGCTTCCTTGTCTTGCACATGAAGCATATTTATATGTCATGTTGTATGATGTAATATCTATGATGCAGGTCTAGGGTTTTATGAGGCTTTAGGGATCCTTTATGGTGATATGGAAAAAAGAAAAAAGTTTCCATTGTAGTGAGATGCGGGTCGAGATGACAACACCCCGTGAAGCATCCTGACTAGATCCATATCCAGTTCCAGGCATCGATTCAGTATGAAGTCCAATATCTATTTTGGCTGACCCAACTTCAATTGTGTACCATGTGAAAGGACCCATGACATCTTCTTTGACTGCTCCTTCATACTGCACTAATGATCTAAACAGATGCTAATGATAATTCGATCAAGGTAAGAAATTATGTCTTTCTTACTTATGTATCCATACAAAATTTAGAGAAATTGTGCAAAAACAATAGGGTTTTGTTCTAACATGATGAACATATATATGGTTGATATACCTGATACGTTGAAGAAGCTGCACCAAACATGAAATCTAGGGTGAAGGTGTTCCTTTCCAACTTAGATATCGTCACTTGAATGCCCAATAAAGAGTAGAAAAGTAGTACCCACATCAGTATAGACACCTCCATGTCTGCTGTTAGAACAACTTTAGAATTTTAAACTTTTTGATTTTGAAACATTTGTTTTTACCTTTTCAAATAAAATAAAAATCAACCAAAAAAATTAGGAGAATTGTTTTTTTTAATTAATTAAATAAATCCATATTCGTTATATATCGATAAGATGCTTTAAATATTATCTGTTGAGGATTTTTTAGCTAAACAGATCAAATGGATCTTGTGTTTTCAAGATTATAAAGCTGCGTGAATTTTAAAAGAAAGCTTCCAACAGTTACTTCGAGACTTCACACTTCGGGAGTTTCAAACCATATAAAGAACAAAAATACCGAAGTTACAAAGCTCCGAAGTCCCGAAGATAGTTTTCCCATGAAAATATTCTAAGCATATACACGGATGATTCACACGAAACTTGTCATAAAACCTTATCCTGGGTTGACATGTGGCATTCATTTTTAGCATTTGTGACAGATAATTCACGTGATTTTAGGTGACATGTGTCACTCATATTTTCTTGAAACGCCATTAAAGATGATGTCATCACTGCCACGTCACTCCGGGAGATTGTCCTTCGGGAGGTAAATCAGTGGATAGGTTCAGGACCACTGAAGTACCAAAGTTCCAAAGCATTTGATATAATAATGAATAAAAAATGTTTAAAAAACTAATAAAACATTAAACAAGTTTAATTAATCATAATTAACTATCTATTAATCACTCTGCGAATTCACACTTCAGGAGATTTCCGTTGTTCTTCATTCAAAACCCCCGAATGCCGAACCGCCAAAGTTTAATTGCATTTACAGTTGGATGAAGTTAAAGTTTTGGATAAATATTGTGATTTCCAGGTAATAAATTCCATAGATTTTTCTTAATAATTACTTTGTCAGTAGGTTAATGTAAAAATTAATAGACTTTAATAGTTTTATGAATAAAGGTAATTTCGAACTTCAAACAATTCCGCCATTTGCAATCGGATTTTTCACATCTAGTGTTGAGAGCTTACATGTTTTTTCTTCACACAGGAGGGTTAACATCATGGCATCACACAAAGCAGGAAAGAAACAAGATTCATCTACTAAGGATTCTAACCCAAATATTGATATTCTCTCAGACACTATCGTTCGAATCACGGAAGCTATCAAAACTTGGAAACATGTATATGACATCTTGGAGCACAAAATTCTTCTCTGTGTCGATGATTCAGCCGAAGAAGAGGATGAATCATTCTCAACTAAGCTTAGGCTAGTGGTTCAGTCTGAATTACACAAGGTTGCTGCTGGACCGAGGATAATGCCTTATAATGACATGATAAGATGGGCCCTGGACCATATAGACATCCCATCCAGAAGCATCTTCAGTCACCAGAAGACCTTTTTGGCTTCTTTTGACCATCAGATATACAAGTAATGTATAAATTATCCTCTTAACCTAAATATACTTATAATTCAACATTATATTGGATTTCGAGAGGAGGGAATGCACTCAGTATGGTAGAACCAACCATGATATAATCGAAACCTCGTGGGGCGATAAAACCAAATTCAAAATTGATGCTCATGACATATATTCCACAACATCTTTGGATGCTCCCATTTTGTACATCACCATGATGCTCTGCCGATTATTCGATAGGAAAATCTTGCACAATACATGGATATTGACAGATACGTATGTATATGTACATACAGAGACACCCCGATCAAAATAGATAGATGAATCAATCTATTCTGCTCTTCTTTGCTTAGATTGTCCCTCCCTGTCCGTTCTAATTGAATCTCGATACTCCCGTACATATAAAAAAGTAGGATCGAGAACTCAGAGGGCAAGATTTTACGGTGGGAATAGAATCTATTATAAGCTCTAGTATAAAATTAATCGAATATTCCTTTTGGTTCTCGGTTGATACAGGTCAATCGGAACAGGATTGGTAGACGCCAATCGATCCGTGGAACGTATCAAATCTTTCACGTTTAAGTTCGTTATGAGCCTGGGCTCATTCTGATATAATATCATTTCGGACAGATCTATTGTCTAGCTGACTATTTGTAACGGGGCAGAACAGGGCTTCTTTTGGGTCGCAGTCCACAAAATTGATGAGCAAGGGGTAATAGTTTCATTCCAACAGATTTATTTATTCTATTGTTTCGGTTTCCATAATCAATGAAGTTGTTGAGGGTTATACTTTTAACTGGGAGAAAATGTTATCAGATAACCTATCCAAGGAGGTTGCCGAGTATAACGCGTTGAAATCTATAGGACAACATGCTCCCTTTTATATGTCCTCATACATCATGGATGCAATTTGTTTTATGACTCCTTTTCCGCTCATGAATTGGAGTTGGACCCCAACTAGTTCTGAGCCCATACAATTTTACCACTCAAAGCTATGGGAGGAAAATTCCAAAGATTTATTTTATGAAATTTGTCACAATGTAGTGATACCCATTCATGTGGCTATCTACGGACGCCCTCCTCCAAGAATCTTAGAACAAATTATGGTAAATTTGGGCACAATTGCAGATTGGTATATTGAAGAAAATTTCTCCTACATCAGAGTATTCAGTTTCTTTGTCTCACCCCATTCCATTATAAAATTATTACATGATAGACTGGTGTGTAGAGAAGTGGCTTATCAAACAGTGGCAGGAGGAATTACCAAATATTTGAAAGTAGCACAGAAAAAGGTGTGGCCAACCTTTCCCATACATGTTGGCATGTTCACATTATCTAATTTTGGTCATACAAAAGTTGAGGTTTCAACTTTGGAAGATGTCAAATTGGTTGATATCGAATACAAAAGGCATGACCCTCAAAGGGTAGCTGAGAATAATTTAGCCCAATTAAATATGAAAATATACATACATGAAGATACCCCCTATGATGATGTTTTCAAGGGAGTTAGATCTTATGATGAAGTTGAAAACATATTACAAAATCTACCTCTGGATCAACAGGCTGGCTTCCTCAAATTTCAGAAGAACAGAAGGAACAACCCGCCAAAGATTTTGCAGGGAGAAGCAAAGCCTATTTCATCCTCACAGGAAACAAGAACTACTGAGCCTTAGCAAAGCTTGACTAAGGACAAAGTTACATAAGTAATGAAGAATACATATGTGTTATCTAAAGAGGTTAAGACATCAATACCAGGTAATCATGAGAATAAGTTGTTAGCATCCTTTGAAGCTTTCATGAAGCATGGACATGATTTTCCCCTTTCATCACCAACTACTACTACTTTTATCCAAAGTGTCACAAGTCCAAAAAAATACACTGCACTCACTTCCCCCATTCCATCATTAACTCCTATAGAAACAAGTTTTGAAGTTTCTTGTTAAGAGGTTATTCATATATATGACCTCACACCAATTCTTCCTGAAGAGATGCCTCCATCAAATTTATTTTTCAATGAGAAAAGAAAAGCCATCATTAGAAGAGAATCTCATCATAAGGAGGGAGTGATTACTAAGAGATATAAAATACTATATGATGGATAAGGACAAAATGACCCTGACTTTTCCAAAGGGGTTGCAGATTCATTAGGAGCCTTTGCCATGACCAACCAATGGTCAATGGATAATCTTACAAAACAACTGCAACATAAGTGTCTCCTGGTTGAACATTTGCAAAATGAGATGCAACACATAGAACAAACTACCAAAGGTAAAATGAATTTTGATATGGAGCAAACCAGACTAGGTTATCAACAACAAATGAAGAAACTATAGGAGGAATTGGAAGTGAGTGTCTAGGATTTACAGGCGAGCAACTCTATGCTTTCTCAGTGAGAAAGTGCAATAGGAAAATTGCAAAACCAAATAGCTTCACTGGAGAACACATGAATAGATAATGCTGCATTTAAAAGGAAATCATTCGAGATTAATAAAAAGTTGAAAACTGTCCAGGAGGATTTATATCAACGTATGGATATCATTTAGAAATATTATCAAATGATGAATAATTCCCTGAAGAATATTCATGAGAAAGAAAAGGAATCCTACGTAGCCATATCAAAGTTCCAAGAACTTATGGTATGGAGATAAAAAATCAATATTCCTGGGCTTGCCCCTTTTTCACAGTATGAGCAGGTAAAAGGGGAATGGATTTAAAATATTGGGAGACAAACCTTGAAGAAAGTAAGAAGCTGGCTAGAGAAGCAAAAGAAGCTTGTCTCAACACCCTTTCTATTGTAGAGTTGGAATTGGTTGATTTCAACAGTAGTGCTATCCTTGATACATTGAGTCAGATTGAGATTGAGAAGAATAAACAAAATTCAAATAAAAACAAGGAAAGTATACAAAATACCATCCAACAGATAAATCAGGTTGATTTGTAAAATATAAATGATCTGTTGGTAAAAGCAAATTTGCAACACCAAGCTACAACGCAGGTAGTCATCAAGATTCGGGAAAATTTACCATTAGTGCATAAAAATATGTTTGAATTCGAATTGGGTGAGAATGTTGAACCATCTAGATTTGTTGTAGCATTAATGGAAATGTGTGCTCAATTCAATAACAAAGAAAATCAAGCACATCCGTGAGCAAATAAAGGAGCTAATGAAGTGACACCAGATCAAGCATATCTCAACAAAATCTGCATTTTGTTATTTAGTTTTGATTGTATTCTATAGTTAGAGCGGAAAATGTGGAATGTATAACTACTTTTAGTTAAGACATTTTTGTGAGTAAAACAAGACCTGTAATCTGTGTGATTTTCTGCCTTTTTAATCATCTGTCAAGGACATATATTATGCTTTTCTTCTATTTCAAATGAGGTAAGATTTATCTGTAATTGATACCTTACTTTATTTTAACAGTTTTGTGAATCATTTCAATCCCACATCAAAATTAAAATTACGACTAAGAGAAAGAGATATTGCCTTTGTATTTTCTTATCATAAATTTCATTTGAAGTTGCATCTTATAAAATTGAAGGTAGAAGAAAGCATTACAAAAAAACATATCATTTAATCTTTGATGCCTGACATTATTCTTCGAGCCTAGAATCAATCTTAGGAACAACATCCTTTTGGCGCCGTTGTCGAGGAACGAAGAAACAAAATCACTCTTTTCCCTGGGAAAACGACAAAGTTTAGTTTCAATTTTTATGGTAAACAAAGATTGAACACAAGGATAAGGATTATTTTTATCTTTCACCTGGCGACTCCATCGTAGGAAAAACTATCAACCGGATGAAAAAATACCAGAAAAAACATAGACGAAAAGTAGACCACGCTAGTTTCGGATCCTGAAAAATTGTTGAAAATTAAAGGATATCTCAAGAAAAATTATGCATCAGCAGGTAAAATCTATCAACCCAAGGTTACTCAAGTTAGTGTTAAAATTTCAGTAGGAGAAGTAAGTTCTAAACAAGTACATCGAGAGCCTCTTTTTGTAGAAGCCTCAACTAGTAATCCTGAAGTTAAGATAGAAAATCCAGAAGAAGTAGTTTACGAGAAAAAAATATATGATATAAAGGGTGAAATTGTCCAGACTACCCCTATTTTGTTGATAGACACTTTTACCAGTGAAAACAAAGAATCTTCTTCACTCCCCAGTATCATTTGTTTACAACTAATTCTTAGTCTTACTGAAGTAAAAGTTTATGTTTCCAAAGACCCTGAAGATCACTCTTTATACTTAGATTCATCTCGTATCACTTCTCCTATCTATCTAGCCGATTTGAAAGGCCAAGCTCTAGTTATTATTTCCCACCTCATTTTGATTTTACATCTCTTTCAAAAGATCCATCACCTTACGATTATTTAGCTGAGCTATTTTCTCACCTTCTTGAAGCAATCAAAGGTCTAGTACATCAGTCTTTTGAAATTTTCGATAATCTTCAGTATAGTCCTCGAATTTCTTCTCCAAGATTTTCAATGGCTGGTGCTGGAGGTGTCAGAGGTGGTGGTGCTGGTGGACATGGAAATATACCAGTACCTCCTCCAAGGGTATTTAACAAAGTCGTTGCTAGATATGCACCCTTAGATCTTCATGTTGTCTTGCATTATTTACCTAATAATTACAAGAAGAGCCTACCAAAATTTACAGGTGAAGGGGATTTAACAACCACCGTGCATATAGTCTTTTTTTATCAATTTGCTGATATCCTTGGTATTGAACATGAAGACGTTTACATGAGACTTTTAGTACAAATTTTTGAAGGGCAGGTTAGAAATTGGTTTAGAGGACTCCCTGTGGACTCTATACCATCATATAGTGATTTAGAGACGTCTTTCTTAAGACAATAAGGTGAGAAAAAATATCAGCTATATTACTTAACTGAATTCAGATCTTTAAGAAATAAAACATCTAAAACTATTTTAGATTTTATTCAAATATTCAATAAGCTTAATAACAAAATTCCAGCTGAAGTAAAACCTTCACAACCAACTGCAAAAGTTACTTTTGCAGGGGCCTTTGATTTTGATTTCGCTTTACTTTTAAGAGAAAGAAGAGCCACAACTTTAGCTAGAATGAAAGACGACACTATTGAAATTAAATCAAATATGATGGCCTCAGGAAAGTTAAAAACAAAAGTAGAGATGGGAACAAGAGAACCTAGGTGGTTTAGAGAACAAACGGGGTCCTCTGGTTCTGGAAAAAACACCGCAGAAGAAAAAATGTATGAAATGGCTAAAATTATAAAAGATTTATCAAACAAAATTTCCAAGATGGAAACGAAAAAATAAAAATTAGATCCATATGTAAGAAATCAATTTAGAAGAAATCCTAATACAAATCCTCAGATTCAAAAAAGGTAAATCAAGAATGAGGATCAGAAGATTCAAGCTCCTTTTAAAACTGAAAATCTCATACAGGGAGATGAGGTTCAAGATTATGATGAATTAGATGAAGATCTAAACAATATCAGTGACGATGATGTTGAACCTCACTTAACCAAACAATATTATGAGAAATCTTTAGATCTGGGATCCTTATTTGATGATGACCAAAATATCAACAACTTGGGAGACTCTACATATAAGGGGCTTGTTGATTCAATAATGGCTGAACTTCAAAATAAATATGATTTCAGGTCAAGAGAAAAGAGTTCCACCAATAATCCACCCAAAAAACCCTTGTCACGAAACAAATCAAATGAGGGAGTGGTTTCAAAACCACCCACTGAAATACAAGCTGTTGGAGTAAAGCAAGTGGAAGCAAAAGTGACGCAGACTAAAAGGCCAGAAAATAAAGAAGCTGAAATTTAGACCAGAGAATTTGAAAAATTAGTTGGTATCTTTAATCTAGAAAACGAACTGAATAAGATTAAAATTCCAGTAGCTCTAGTTGAACTTGCTAGAAATCCGATCTATAAGAAACAAATTTCAAAGGTAATAAACTTTTCTGATGCAGAATGCCAAGCTGATGTTATTAACTTGCAAGATGAGAAACATATGCTTATGTTTGGACCACATATTGAGAATAGTAAAGATTCTGTTGCTCCATTCTATATCACACTGACTGTGCGTGACCATCTATTACACAATTTCATGTTAGATTCCGGTGCTTCACACAGTTTAAGGCCTAAGATTATAATGGAAAAATTGTGCCTTCAAATTACCAGACCTTGTCAAGATCTGTACTGTTTCGATTCTAGAAAGGTTAAGTGACTGGGTATGATTAAAGATTTGGTTGTGAATCTTTCTCAAGTTCTAGTAAAAAGTATTCTTATGGATGTGGTAGTTTTTGACGTTCCTGCAAATTATGGCATGCTTTTGTCAAGATCTTGGGGTGCCAAGTTAGGAGGATCAGTTCAGTTGGACATGACATATGCTACAATTCCAATTTTTGGTGGACAATTTACCCGATTGTACAGAGAGACTACACTGGATTATACTATAAGTGACCCTCAAAACCCTAATAAATATCCACTCTATGTTGTTGATCAAGATTTAGGCAACTGTATTTTATATTTAGATGATGATTTTGAAGAATGTACAAAAAAATAAAATAAAAAAATAGAATTCTCGAAGAAAAATATAAACTTTAGATGTGGGATGTGGAAAATGTTCTTTGATGGTGTTTCATCTTGGGAAGGAGAAGGATCTGGAGTACTATTTGTGGCACCAGGTGATGAATATTACATCCCTTTTTATTATAGGTTGCAATGGGACATTGATTATACAAATAATGTATGTGAATATGAAGCTTTAATTTTAGGATTAGAAGCTGCAAGAAAATTAAAAATTAAACATTTGATAGTTTATGGTGATGTTTAACTTATTGTAAAAAAAATAAAACAATAGTATCAAGCTAAACATCCAAGAATGAGGTCTTACACAAATTGTGCATGGGATCTCATAGAAGATTTCTTCTTATCTTTTAGCATTCACTCTATTCCCAGATTGCATAATCAACAAGCTGACTCTTTAGCCAAAGCCGCAACAACTTTTGTACCTCCTACTGTTTTGAAATTGAAGTATCACATTGATATGAGACATAAGCCTTTGATTCCAAACAATGTTCAACATTGGAAAGTATTTGAAGATGATGAAAAAATTAAACAATTTTCTGGAAATGGTAGATGAGTTTTCTGAGACTCACATATATGAGGAAAACCAAAATGATCTTGTTTGGATTATGCAAGAAGGAGAAAATCCAAAAAATTTCAAAGATAAAATTGCAAATCAAAGAATGCTTTTACTCAAGAACAATCAAATTCCCAAAGGTCTCATCCCATTATAAATATTGTTCAACCAAAAAGATATACCTCTAAATTCTACCTTGCAACCTCATTCTGAAGAAGTTGAAGATTGTAATGTAGGAACAAATGAATATCCGAAAATGGTCAAATTATCTATGTATCTTCCGACTGAAATGAAGAGTAAATATATTGAATTAATCAAACGATACAAAGATGTTTTTTCATGGTCTTATGAACACTTAAAAACCTATGATACTTTTGTTATCGAGCATCAGATTCCTTTCAAACCAGATGTTAATCCTTTCAAGCAAAATCTTAGACAAATAAACCCAATTCTTTTTCCAGTAATAGAAAGGGAGGTTATAAGATCCTCAATGAAAAATAATTGTTCCCCTCAGATACTCTGAATGGGTATCCAATTTGGTCCCAGTCAGGAAGAAGAATGGAGAGATAAGATTGTGTGTCGATTTTAGGAACATAAATCGGTCTTCTTTAAAAGATAATTACCCTCTTCCTAAAATGGATCATGTTCTAGAAAAGGTGGTAGGGGATAATAGAATTTCTATGATCGATGGATTCTCGGGATACAATCAAATTGTTGTTCAAGAGGATGATATAGAAAATTTTTCATTTACTACTCCGTGGGGAACCTTTTGTTGTTATTATGGTAGTTGCGGGAGGTATTTACCTCCACGTGTTAACCTAACAATGATAGAATACTCTGAGAAGCAAGAAGAAACCCTAATGAGTTGGCTAATAACCCTAGAAGACTTGTCGGTTCAAGAAGATAATTTATATTAGGTTATTAGCCTCCAAGAGAAGAAGTCGGCTAGAAATAATAATATATACTGAACAGATAGATACCCAGAATGAGAAGTCAGCCCAGGCAGTTAGCCATAATTAGTATAAATACAGGAGGCCAGTTCTCATTTTGGCAGGTAGTCTCAGAATTGCAGAGCAACAACTTGTGTGCACTGTAGTGCCTAGTATTGTGCGCAGGTTTGAGGAGAGCTGCCATTGCAGCTGCTACAACTAGCAGATCACATTTGGCTTGGAATATCTCTTGGTTAGGGTTTGGACTATCTGATCAGCTCTTGTTGGTGCACTATCCTTTGGGAAAGGTGCGCTACCCTTAGTTTGGATATCTAGCCTAGGGTTTGCTTCCAGAGTGATTCTCTGTCAAGGCTAAGGTGCTCGGAGGGTGGCTTTGGCTTATGGTTGGGTGACAATAGAGATATTGCCAATGGTAAGACGAGCACATCCATTATATTCTAATAGGTTATGGGCCCACACCTCCTTCATTCAGTCTAAATACTGGAAGGAAACATATCTGTGAGGATATTAAGCTCGTTGAAGAACTGCTGCTAGGGTTTCTAGCAGGAGCAGTCACCATAACACTGCCACTAGGTTTACTAGCTAGTGTAGCTGCAGAAACCCTAATCCTCTTGTTGAGGCACCTTAAGTGAAGGGACTGACCTAATCTCTGGATAGATCAGTGTGCCTTATCCTATCGCATCTCCTGGTACTCTTAGCAAGCCAAGACGTCAAGTTTGAGTTTTGGGTCAAAACTAGGGTTTGACCAAGTCAAAGCAGCCATGACTTATTCTATGAAGTCAAAGAACAAGTTAGATGGAGCTTCTAACTTCAAAATGTGGAAGACAAGGATTGAACTCATCCTTGCCAAGAATAAAGTGCTAGATATCATGAAAGGAAAGATCATAGAACTAGAGTTTAAAGAAGGAAAAGAGAAGGAACCACAGAACGTTGTAGTTATGGAGAAGTTCAAATACGGTGACATCAATTCCATGAGTATCATAGTGGACTCTATAAAATACCACTTGATACCCTACATCTCCCATCTTGACTCTTCAAAGAAGATGTACGATGCCCTAACAAACCTCTTCTCAGTCAGAAACATTGGACAAATAATGAGTCTCAAGAATGAGCTCCGTGACATGAAGATGAATGATGATGACATCATAACATCATACTTTGTAAGAATATCTCAGTTAAGAGATCAACTACAAGCTATTCAAGAAATCGTTTCAGAGAAGGAATCGGTAAACATAGTACTCAATGGTCTTCCCAAGACGTGGGATGCATTTTCCGCAAGCATGACAAAAAGGAGTATCTGACATTTGAAGAACTTTGGACTTGTTGTGCTCAAGAAGAATCAAGGATCGGTGCAAAAGAGAAACCCCAAAAGAAGTACGATGATCAAGCCTTCACAACAAGATTCAAGAATTTCAGA
>JASDQU010245096.1:40302-56778 GCA_032191745.1 Picea mariana
ATTGCATGACAGTAGATGTATACTACTGTGGTGGATGTGTTCCACTATTTGTGACTATATGTTACTGATCAAGTACTTGTGTGCTACTTGGTGTGGTAGTGCACCACTGGATTGTAGTTATGTACTACTATGGATAGACACAGTTGTGTTCTATTTTGTTCTGATTGCCTTGAAGACTATCAACAGTTTATTGGAAATAATTATCAGCCAAATGAATGATGAACATAGATTTTCCACATAGAAAATGGTTCAGAACATTTACTCTTCTAGATTAGAAGAATGACTCTTATATCACTCTGTGGAGTGAACATCATGTATGATTACTCAAATAAAGTATGGTTTCGAGAGATGATGCAGATGATGATGATGATGATGCTCATGATCTAGTCATGATCTAGTCTATACAACTATGTTGATGCTACTGGGTGAATGGTATGTTTTTTGTGCTCAATACCATTACCTGTAATACCTCCCTAGCTAGGAGGGAGTGTTGATATTATGGTAGCTGCGGGAGGTATTGACCTCCACGTGTAAACCTGACGATGATAGAATACTCCGAGAAGCAAGAAGAAACCCTAATGAGTTGGCTAATAACCCTATAAGACTTGTCAACTCAAGAAGATAATTTATATTAGGTTATTAGCCTCCAAGAGAAGAATTCGGTTAGAAATAATAATATATACTGAACAGACAGATACCCAAAATGAGAATTCAGCCTAGGAAGTTAGCTAGAATTAGTATAAATATAGGAGGTTAGTTCTCATTTTAGCAGGCAGTCTCAGAAATACAGAGCAACAACTTGTGCGCACTGTAGTGCCCAGTCTTGTGCACAAGTTTGAGGAGAGCTGCCATTGCAGATGTTGCAGCTAGCAGATCACGTTTGGCTTGGACTATCTCTTGGTTAGGGTTTGGACTATCTGATCAACTCTTGTTGGTGCGCTATCCTTAGGGAAAGGTGCGCTACCTTTTGTTTGGCTATCTAGCCTAGGGTTTTCTTCTAAAGTGATTCTCTATCAAGGCTAAGGTGCTCGAAGGGTGGCTTAGGCCTATGGTTGGGTGACAAAAGAGATATTCTCAATGGTAAAATGAGCACATCCATTATATTCTAACACCTTTATGTATGATAAAATGCCTTTTGGTTTAATGAATGTAGGAGCAACTTTTCAGAGATAAATGGATATAAGATTCATTGGTCAAAAAGATAAATTTGTTGTTATTTATCTGGATGATCTAACAATTTTTTCTGACTCTGATATAAAACACTTGGTGCATCTCATACAAACATTTGAGAAATGCAAAAAATTTGGTTTGTCTCTAAACCCTAAGAAATCACATTTTTCCATGCAAGAAGGAAAGCTTTTAGGACATATCATATCAAAAGATGGAATTAAAGTTGATCCTAAAAGAGTTGAAGCTATCGATCTCATCAATATCCCTAGAAATAAAAAAGAGATTCAATCCTTTTTAGGAAAAATCATTTTTTTGAGGAGGTTTATACCCAATTTTGTTGAAATAATCAAATTGATTACATATATGCTAAAGAAGGATAATGAGGTGAAATGGAGTGCGGAAGCAAAATCATCCTTCGAACGTGTTAATAAATCCATATGAGAAGCACCAATATTAGTAAGTTATGAATATACAAAGGAGTTATTAATCTTCTCCTTTGCATCTGAATATACTATTGCAGCAGTGCTCCTACAGAAAAATGAAGAAGGATTCGAACAACCAATTGCCTTTTTCAGCAAAATCCTCAGAGATGCAGAGTTAAGATATGACATTCTAGAAAACCATGCTTATGCAATGGTGAAGGCACTCAAATCATTCTGAACATATGTTTTACACTAAAAAATAATTGCTTATGTACCAACAAACACAATCAAAGATATCCTGGTTCAAATAGACAGTGATGGAAGGAGAGGAAAATGGTTGGCTAAAATTCAAGAATTTGATTTAGAAGTTAAACCAACCAAACTAGTAAAAGGTTAAGGTCTAGCAAGACTGCTGGATGAATCAAATTTCAAAGCTCTTGGAATTAAATCACTTCGAGTCTCACAATTCTTTCCCAGACATAGAGGAGATTGATAATCAAGCACCAATAATTTAGATTGATGATAAGTTTTCTTCCTCATCTTGGTACAGTGATATTGTTTCATATCTCCTTACTCTTCAATGTCCAACTGATATGACTCCTTCTAAGGAAAGAACCTTAAAGTTACATGAAATTAAATATTGCATTATCAATTCCAAGTTATATTGGAAAGATCCTTTGGGTTTCTTGTTATGTTGCCTTACAGAATTTGAAACAGAAGGTGCCATTGATGAATTCCATGAAGGAGTATGTGGAGGATATCATGCCTGGAGATCCACAACTTACAAAATTTTAAGGACAAGATATTTTTGGCCAAAATTATTCACTGATATAAATGCAGGGGTCAGAGCTTGTAATTCGTGCCAATTGTTTGTTGGTAAACAAAATCTTCCCTCCCTACCTTTAGTTCCAATTAAATTTGAAGCTCCTTTCCAACAATGGGGCTTAGATTTTATCGGAGAAATTCATCCACAATCAAGTGCTCAACATAGATGGATTTTAACTACTACTGACTATTTTACAAAATGGGCTGAGGCTATTCCAACTCGGAATGCTACAGATTCAATAGTAATAATTGTTTTGGAAGAGAACGTCCTTGTAGGATTTGGTTGTCTGAGGAAAATAGTTATTGATAATGCACAGGCTTTTAAATCTATTGCAATGATCAATTTTTGTCAAAAATATAATATTATTCTAGGTCATTCTACAACCTACTATCCTCAGGGAAATGGGATGGCAGAATCATCTAATAAAAGTTTGATGACAATAATCAAGAATGTTTTGACATAAAACAAGAAAGCTTGGCATATGCATTTAAAATATTCCTCATGGGCAAACAAAATAGGCACAAAGAAATCTATAGGTATGTCTCCCTTCCAATTAGTTTATGGTACATATGTTATTCTTCCTATTAATATTTCTCTTTCTGTGGTGAAACTTTGGCAGGATGTGAACGAAGAACCAAACGATCTTATAAGAAGAATAAATCAGATTGTCAAATTTCAACAAAATAGAGGAGAAGTGGACGATAAGCTCCAAAAATACCAATATAACATGAAATCCATTTTTTTATAAGAAATCTAAAGACAGGGAGTTTCTTCCTGGCGATTTAGTCTTGAAATGGGAAGCTAGAAAGGAAGATGCAGGGAAACGTGGAAAATTTGATCATCTCTGGTTCAGACCCTTCAAATTGCAGCAACTAAAGGGAGAAATTCATTCTCTCTCAAAAATCTAAATGGAGAGATTCTTGAGACCCCTATCAATGGTCATTTAAAAAAAAAATCATGCAGTAGTTACTTTTTAGATTTCCATTGTATATATCGAATTGGATTGACATTAACAAATTTTAATTTTTTGATTTTCTTTTTGTAAATATTTGAGTAATTTAATTAATTGATGTAAATATTCTCAATAAAATGATGTTGTTTAACTTCATTTTAAGAAAAACAAAAAAAGAAAATATAAGTCGCATCTAATCTTGTAAAATAAAATTTATTTAGTAGCTAATCAAGCCAACACAAAGAATATTTTAACTCTTACTGATGACTACTGAAATGAAAAGCATCCTCATCATGTATTATTTTATTCTACAGAATCATCTAATACTTGATGTTTCATTTCTCTCGCGGAATAAGAGATGATGTTGTAGAAAGACTCAACACTCATCTTTCCCTTTTTTCGACTCTCTAAAATCAGGTGACAGATGAATAACATTCCTTGTTCAAAATTTAAAAAAAAAACAAAAGGTACGAGTTCCTTTTCTTCCTTATCGTCCGGGTAAAATTAAAAAAATAAAATAATAATAATAATAAATAAATAAATAAAATCAAAAGAAATCTGAACGATTAAAACTAAGGGACAAAGCATTTTTTAAAAACTCTCATCTAACACAAAATCTCATGTGGAAGTAGGATGTTTCTGATTTAGATCTTTTGAATTCTTGATATGTTTATTTCTTCCTCATCCCTAATTCTTTCCACTCCAGATTTTCTTTCTCTTTACTCATTTTATTAATTTGTATGGAAATAAGAAGACTTAGACTGATGCTAAAAACTTAGAAGCATATTTTCAAAACAAGATTAGGCAAAAATTCTTATGTTTCTCTGATTGTAATTGACAAAGTATGTCTAGGCTAATCCTGGTAATTTTAGCTTTGATATCAGATTTTAAGATGACAAATTCGCTTAAGGTTTATCCTTGAAATGAATAAATTCCCCAAAAAGTAACCTATAGGTGAAGGTATACTTAAAACTGGAAGAAAGCTAATCTCAGAGTATTTCTAAAAATGCAGACAAACCTTCTTTTTCATTAAAGATTCTTAACAGATATCATCCCTTGTATGTTATATACAAATTGATTGGCCCCACTTCAAAAATATTAAAATCCAAGACATATGG
The DNA here is from genome assembly GCA_032191745.1 of Picea mariana. Classification (NCBI taxonomy): domain Eukaryota; kingdom Viridiplantae; phylum Streptophyta; class Pinopsida; order Pinales; family Pinaceae; genus Picea; species Picea mariana. The sequence goes on from JASDQU010245096.1 coordinate 44,791, forward strand.
TGAAAGCAAATTCACGATTTGATTGCCCCCATCTTGTCTAAAAGAGATGATGAAAGGAAATTCATATATTAATTGCCCTCATCTCAATGAAATGAAAATGTGCTTATTGAAGTGGTGAAAGGAAATTCAATGGGAGAAGTAGATAACTTCACCGAGGTACTGAATAAGCTCACTGGCAGTGAAGCAATATCTATGATATCTGTAAGGATGTCTACACATCTACATAAAATACTCTGTTATCTGGTTCTCTTTTCAATAATATTTATATCCTGAACCAACTAAGATTCCTTAAAATAAACATATTACATCTGTATAACCTTGGAAGTGAACACATTAGGTCGAAGTTTGATATTTTTGTTAAAATTACTTTGATTATCTTAAAAAATTCTGAAATCAATTTTAAGAGAGGAAAACACTTTTTAACTTGACCTGAGATCAATCACTAAGTGTGCTTCAAATATTTGTAGATTTGGTTAGATTCATTTTCTATGTATGATTAATTTTAAATAAAGCCAGAAAATATTTTTCAAAAAAATAAATAAATCAATAAGGACTCCATTTACCCAATAAAAGGCACATGGTCTACAATCCGTTTGTGCCTCACAGGGAGCCACAATCCCCAGATGGAGCCTATGTTGGAACAACTTTAGAATTTTAAACTTTTTAATTTTGAAACCTTTGTTTTTACCTTTTAAAATAAAATGAAAATCAACCATGAAACTTAGGAGAATTGTTTTTTTTAATTAATTAAATAAATCCATATTCCTTATATATTGATAAGGCACTTTAAATATTACCCGTTGAGGAGTTTTTAGCTAAACGAATCAACCGACTCTTGTGTTTTAGAGATTATAAAGCTGCACGAATTTTAATAGAAAGCTTCCAACAGTTACTTGGAGACTTCACACTTCAGGAGTTTCGAACCATCTAAAGAACAAAAATCCCAAAGTTACAAAGCTCTGAAGTCCCGAAGACAATTTCCCCGCAAAAATATTCTAAGAAGATTCACTGATGATTCACAGGACACATGTCATAAAACCTTATCCTGGGCTGACAAGTGGCATTCATTTTTAGCATTTGTGACAGATCATTCGCGTGATTTTAGGTGACATGTGTCACTCATATTTTCTTGACATGTCATTAAAGATGACATCGTCACTGCCATGTCACTATGTGAGATTGTCCTTCGGGAGGTAAATCAAAGGATAGGTTCAGGACCACTGAACTACCAAAGTGCCGAAGCATTTGATACAATAATGAATAAAAAACATTTAGAAAACTAATAAAACATTAAAAAAGTTTAATTAACCATAATTAACTATCAATTAATCACTCTGTGAATTCGCACTTCGGGAGATTTTCGTTGTTCTTCATTCAAAACCCCCGAATGCAGAACCGCCAAAGTTTAATTGCATTTACAACTGGCTGAAGTTAAAGATTTGGATAAATATTGTGATTGCCAGGTAATAAATTCCATAGATTTTTCTTAATAATTACTTTGTCAGTAGATTAATGTGAAAATTAATAGACTTTAATAGTTTTATGAATAAAGGTAGTTTCGAACTTCAAACCATTCCACCATTTGCAATCGGATTTTTCACATCTAGTTTTGAGAGCTTACGGGTTTTTTCTTCTCACAGAAGGGTTAACTTCATGGAGCCATAGAAAGCAGGAAAGAAACATGAATAATCTACTGAGGATTTTAACCCAAATAATGATATTCTCTCAGACACTACTGATCAAATCACGGATGCTATCAAAACTTGGAAATATGTATACGACATCTTGGAGCACAAAATTCTTCTCTATCTCAATGATTCAGCTGAAGAAGAGGATGAATCATTCTCAACTAAGCTTAGGTTGGTGGCTCAGTCCAAATTACACAAGGTTGTTGCTCGACCGAGGATAATGCCTTATAATGACATGATAATCTGGGCCCTGGACCATATAGACATCCCAACCAGAAGCATGTTAAGTCACTAGAAGACCTATATTGGCTCCTTTCGACCAGAAGATATACAATTAATGTATAAATTATCCTCTGAACCTATATATACTTATAATTCAACATTTATATTGGATTTCGAGAGGAGGGAATGCACTCAGTATGGTAGAACCAACCATGATATAATCAAAACCTAGTGGGGTAATACAACCAAAACCGATGCTCATGGCATATATTCCACAACAACTTTGGATGCTCACATTATGTACATCGCCATGATGCTCTGCCGATTATTCGGTAGGAAAAATCCTGCAAATTTTACAGTGGAATGGGTTTCCATAATCAATGAAGTTGCTGAGGGTTATACTTTTAACTGGGTGAAAATGTTATCAGATAACCTAGCCACTGAGGTTTCTGAGTATAACGCATTGAAATTTAGAGGACAACATGCTCCCTTTTATATGTCTGCATACATCATGGATGCAATCTGTTTTATGACTCCTTTTCTGCTCATGAACTTGAGTTGTACCCTAATTAGTTTTGAGCCCATAAATTTTTACCACTCAAAGTTATGGGAGGAAAATTCAAAAAAATTATTTTATGAAATTTGTCACAATTTAGTGATACCCATTCATGTGGCTATCTACGGACACCCTCCTCCAAGAATCTCAGAACAAATTATGGGAAATTTGGGCGCAATTGCATATTGGTATATTGAAGAAAATTTCTCCTACATCAGAGTATTCTGTTTCTTTGTCTCACCCCATGCCATTCCCAAATTATTACATGATAGACTGGTGTGTAGAGAAGTGGCTTATCAAACAGTGGCAGGAGGAATTAGCAAAGATTTGAAAGAAACAGAGAAAAAGGTGTGGCCAACCTTTCCCATACAGGTTGGAATGTTCACATTATTTGATTTTGTTCATACAAAAGTTGAGGCTTCATCTTTGGAGGATGTAAAATTGATTGATATCGAATACAAAAGTCATGCACCTCATAGGGTAGTTGAGAATCATTTAGCCCAGTTCAATATGAAAATATACATACATGATGATTCCCCCTATGACGATGTTTTCAGGGGAGTTATATCTATAATGAAGTTGAAAACAGATTACAAAATATACCTCTAGATCAACGGGTTGGCTTCCTCAACTTTAAGAAGCACAAAAGGAACAACCTGCCAAATATTTTGCAGGGAGAAGAAAAGCCTATTTCATCCTCACAGGAAACAAGATCTACTGAGACCCAACAAAGCTTGACTAAGGAAAAAGTTACAGAAGTAGTGAAGAATAGAGATGTATTATCTAAAGAGGTGAAGAAATCAATACCAGGTAATCATGATCAAAAGTTATTAGCCTCCTTTGAAGCTTTCATGAAGGATGGACATGATTTTCTCCTTTCATCACCAACTACTACTATTGTTATCCAAAGTGTCACAAGTCTAGAAAAATCCACTGCACTCACTTCCCCCATTCCATCATTAACTCCTATAGCAACAAGTTTTGAAGTTCCCAGTTCATAGGTTATTCATATAGATGACCTCACACCTATTCTTTTTGAAGAGATTCCTCCATGAAGTTTCTTTTTCAATAAGAAAAGAAAAGCCATCATGAGAAGAGAATCTCAGCAGAAGGAGAGAGTGATTACTAAGAGATATAAAACGATATATGATGGACAAGGACAAAATGACCCTGACTTTGCCAAAGGAGTTGCAGATTCATTAGGAGCCTTTGCCACAACCAACCAATGGTGAGTGGATAATATTACAAAACAACTGCAACAAAAGTGTCTCCTGGTTGAACATTTTTGAAACGAGATGCAACACATAGAACATACTACCAGAAGTAAAATGAATTTCAACATGGAGCAAACCAGAATAGGTTATCAACAATAGATGAAACAACTGCAGGAGGAACTAGAAGTGAGTTTCCATAATTTATAGGCGAACAACTCTATGCTTTCTCAGCGGGACAATGAAATAGGACAATAACAAACCCGAATAGCTTTACCAGAGAACATAAGAATATATAATTTTGCATTTAAAAGGTAAGAATCTGAGATTAATGAAAAGTTGGAAACTGTCTAGTAGGATTTATATCAAAGTATGGATATCATTCATAAATATTATCAAATAATGAATAATTCCCTGAAGAATATTCATGACAAAGAAAAGGAAGTCTGTGTATCTAGATCAAAGTTTCAGGAATTTATGGTATGGAGACAGAAAATAAATATTCCTAGGCTTGCCCCTTTTTCACAATATGAGTAGGTAAAAGGGGAAACGACTTTAAAATATTGGGAGACAAACCTTGAAGAAAGTAATAAGCTAGCTAGAGAAGCAAAAGAAGCTTGTCTCAACACCCTTTATGTTGTAGAGTTGTAATTGGTTGATTTCAATAGCAGTGTTATCCTTGATACACTGGGTCAGATTGAGATTGAGAAGAATAAAGAAAATTCAAAGAAAAATAAGAAAAGTATACAAAATACCATCCAATAGATAAATCAATTTGATTTGCAAAAGATAAATGATCTGTTGGTAAAAGAAAATTTGCAACATCGAGCTACAGCTCGGGAAATCATCAAGATTCAGGAAAAGTTACCATTAGTGCATAAACAGGTGTTTGCATTCGAATTGGATGAGAATGCTGAACCATCCAGATTTGTTGTAGCAATAATGGAAATGTGTGCTCAGTTCAATGAATAGAGAAAATCAAGCACATCCATGAGCAAATAAAGGAGCTAATGAAGTGACACCAAATCAAGAATATCTCAACAAAATCTGCATTTTGTTGTTCATTTTTTATTGTATTCTATAGTTAGAGAGGAAAATGTGGAATGTCTAACTACTTTTAGTTAAGACATTTTTGTATAAATAAACAGATCATAGATCTATTCTAGGCTTCTTCTTGCCGAATGTAAAAAAAAGAACTTATTGAATATCAATACAAAGAGAAGACATAGATTATAAGTCTCTTTTCTTTGAGTTATGTGCTTTCCTTGTATTTCCATTTCCTTATCATGTTAGCTTCTTTCTGTGGCTCTTGAAGATTGAAAGATTACAATTTAGTAATACAACTACTATGATCTCGATACATCGAAATTCTGATTAGTCACAATTTTTCCTCTGTTTTTACTGTGAGTAAAACAAGACCTGTAATCTGCGCGAGTTTCTGTATTTTTAATCATCTGTCAAGGACATATCTTCTACTTTTCTTCTACTGTGAATGAGGTCAGATTTATCTATAATTGTTACCTTACTTTATTTTAACAGTTTTGTGAATCATTTCAACTCCACATCAAAATTAAAGTTACAACTCAGAGAAAGAGATACTGCCTCTGTATTTTCTTATCATAAATTTCATTTGAAGTTGCATCTTATAAAATTGAAGGTAGAAGAAAGCATTACAAAAAAAAATTCATTTAATCTTTGATTCCTAACATTATTATTCGAGCCTACAATCAATCTCAGGAACAACATCTGCTAAAATGGAGAAATTGTCTGGTGTTGAATCAAGAAACCAATTTCTAGAATTAAATATGTTCATATGTATTACTTATGATCAATTTTCAGTTTTTGGCTTCATCAACTTCTTGTTGTAAGTAAAACAAAAAAGATTACTAAAAATGTGCATTCTGCACAGTTCCCTTGAAAATAAAGACTTTGAAACTAGAATCGTTGGGTTCAATAGTTTGTGTTTCCTCCACGACTTTTGTAGATTCAATTTTCCTTGAAATTTCCACTGAATCTTATTTGTGATCCAAAAATATCCATTGATCATTCCAATTACATATTAAACATTTGATTCCATCATAGGATTACGCGATATGTGTACTCTAAGCATTTCCACACCTTGGATTAGTAGCTTCAACCCATGTGAAACATGCCCGTTTGGTTCTGAGTTCAATCGTGAACTACAATTCCTTGTCACTTGTATGACACATAATGAAGACATATATATTTTATGTTGCACGTACTCTTTCTTTTGTGAAGGACGTACCAATTGAGATGCTTTAGGGAGATATTTATCTAGTTATTAGATTTTTTGACTTTTTAATAAATTATTATTGGAATTCAGCCATTGTTGGTCAAATCACAATTTTTCATTATTTAAATGGTAGTTTTAAATCTATAAATGAATCCAACACCATAAAAATTCTCAATCCACCGAAATTGTACAATCTCAACAATTGATATATACAATTCCATCATTTTTTTAAATTTTCTGACAAATTTATGAGCAAAACTAAAAAAAAAAAACATAGTCCAAAAAGGTTTGAAAAGTATAATATTTAGACTACTCCCATTATTATTGTCATAGGATCTTGAAGATGAAACTTTGAGTGGTTATTTTTAATAGTTGAAAATGAAAAATGGAAAATGAAAATTGGATAGATGTGAGTTTTTATTTATTTATTTGGACAAATTTGTTTGGGAAAATATTTATCCCGCAAGCATCAATGTTTTTGGGCGTTATTTGTCCATAAATCACGATTCTAAAAACTTAACAATTAATTTTAAGTAATTCTTTAATAAATCATGATTATAAAAATTTAACAATAAATTTCAGATAATCATAATTAATAAATCATTATTAAAATAATTAACGATAAATTATAATTATAGTATGATTTTCTTATTATGTTATAGTAGAGGTGAAATTACTCCTTACTTTAGGGCTTCTTACTCTAGTTGGAAACACCATTTTTACAGAATTAGTTGCTTGATTTGCATGGGACTTCGTCACCTTATTATACACATTTACAAACTTGAACAAATTGTTAGTTCTCACAAGAACACCCTTTTTTGTTATATCCTTCAACTCTTTGTACATATTTGTTTCGAAATCGCATGGAAGAGTTTTTATATACTTCAAGTTGAATAACAACAAAATGAAATATGTGTTGTACATTCGAGAATTGAAAGGACAGAGTTTTCGAGTTTTGTGAGAATAAAATGGAAAGAGGAATACACTAGATGTCATAAGTTCAATAATTACAAAATGAGTACATAGAGTGTATTTACAATGTAGGTATGTTGAAGCGTCACCAGTGAAATAATTTAGACCGATCAAATTACGTCGAGAATTTTAAATCAAATAATTTAGAACAAAGTGAACTAGTTTCTTTAACTAAACTAGATGACATTTTTCAATTAACCTTATTACCGCCATGGGAAGGATTTAAAAATAAATAAAGAACAATATGTGAATATGCAAGATCCTTCTCTAAAAGAAGATTCCTGGGCTGAAATGTTGTAAAATGAACTAGATTGTGCTAAACATAGGCCAAGTAGACAATTCATAGAGAGACAGGGGAAGTTCAATGAATTCATTGAACATAGGTCTCAAATTCTATCACAACAATGAAGCATTCACAAAAAAATGTCATATAAATAAAACAAATAATATTTAATATTTAATGAAATTTGTTATTTAAAAAAAAATATATTGATAATAAAAATTATTACAATATCCATAAATCATTAAGTAAAATATTTCAATATTACCATATTATATATAGATTGATATCATATATATAAACTAATGTTGTTCCAATTATTAAATTATATGAATAGAGAGAGAAATTATTAAATTATATGAATAGAGGGTGAAGAATGAATTAATCTACTACAAGTGAACAATGACCTAGTTGTATAACTATATTTGCAATAGATGAATATTGTTTTCAGATGAAACAAATGACTTGAAATTTTACCTTGTGAAGGCTGCTAACTCCACCAATCGTCCTTTAATCAACGCTTATGTGCATTATTTGCTAATTGATACTGAACCAACAACATATTTGCAAGATAGTAAGTGGCCCTACTGATTTTTTCATACTAAAATCACTAATATGATAATTCGATGTCTAACCAAGTAGTTTTGAAACTGTAGTTGAAGCTACTGGTGCTATCAAAAGCAGGCTTGAAATAAAAGATTGGATTTTAGATCCTTGTTTTTGGCTCCTGTGGAATGGAATTCACCGTGATAATGCATATTCAACCATAAGAATTTTGGAAATGTAAGTTCAATAACATCAAATTAAAATTGATCTGAACTCAACTTTCAAGTTCATTCTCAAATAAACCGACATAGCCCATAGCTTACCAAAGAAATTTCATGTTGGAACCCTAGAAACTCATCCATGGGAGCCTCGTTGGCGGTGTAGACTCTGTTTTCCACCTTAGTTCTCAGAGAAAATCCCACATATGACTATTCTTCCCATCCAAATGCTTCCACAAATGACCTGAAATCAACAGTCGATTTGAAGGGGAATCCTTTGAAGAGCAAAGTGTTGTGTTCCATGAGCTATTGTTCCATCCATTCTCCCTTGTTTCGTATGGTCTATGTTACATCTGCAATCCCTCTTGTGTGATTTTTAGAATTAATGTATCGGTGTGATGGGACCAGAACCTTGGTAAATAGTTTATTTTCGTTTAATATTCCTGCAATCATCTTTTTCTATGCTATTCAGCGTTCTAAGAAATCGTGCATTGTTTCTAATGATCCACGCGTATTATCCATGTAATGACAACAATTCAACAAACAATATAGATGAAAAAATAAATACAAAACCTGACAATACAGATGCAAAATGAAACACAAAACCCGCATGCAGTAAATAAAGAACCTGAAGGAAGCTTAGGCTTAATATGCAGAACAATGAGGGAATACAAAGACGAAGGCTGCGTGTGAGGAATGGTTTGAACATCTCATCGTGAAGGCTAAAAATATTTGATGCGTTGGCTATACACATTTGCAAACTTGAACGAATTGTTAGTCCTCACAAGAACACCCTTTTCTGCTATGTCCTTCAACTCTTTGTACAAATTTCTATCGAAATCGCATGGAAGAGTTTTCATATACTTCTGTCTAATGGTATTTGTTATTGCATGCCAGGTGGGGAAGCACAAAGCATCGTCTGCATATACATCGGATTGTCAGATCTATAGTGAGGCGGTGAGGACGTAATCGACTTGTAGTGTCAGAGCTATGACTCTTGTTGAGTGTATGTGGGGAAGAATCTAGATCAATGTGCAAGCTTGCACTTCCCGAAAACCACTTCCAGAAAACCTTGCATGGAAATCACCACGGAACACGCATAACCTTGCATGCAAATTTCCATGGAACATGCATCATGTTAGGAGAGGCATCCATCCCAAGAATGTTGGTGATGCTTGCGCAATAAGACTTTAATTTGATCAACCAATCTTAAGGTAAATAAATAGGTTTAATTATTTCACAAAAATACGAAAATTCGATATATAATGTTAAACTATAGGAAAAATGCAAATATATTTCAGTCAAAGAACAAAGTAATAGTCATTTGACGGGTGAATGAATGCTATATACCATGCTTGACGGAAGGTATAATAAGTGCATGATAAAAATCAAGAGGTAAAATCTTCAAAGGTGTATCCACGCCATCACCCACACTATGAGGAAGATAAAAAACCAAGACAAATTGACAAATATTGGCATCTACATGAAGGTAAAATACCATGACAACATGGAACATATCAACATCCAAGAAAATAAGTGCCATAATTATGGTTACGTTTATCGAAGATCGACATCAATAAGGATCATGTTGTTAGAAAAATAGGATCGCAGAACAATAAAATAAAACAAATGTGGAAATAAAACATAGAATATACACAATACAATATAGACATAGATATACGTGGTTCACCCAGTGTAGGATACGTCCACCAGAGAAATTTCTAGGACCTTCCTTTTTATTATCCAAAAAAATGAAGGGATATAACCTACAACACGCCCGATGTCACATACCCACTACGAAAAAAATAATTTTTTCTCTCTTCCTCAAGGGATAGAATCCCCAAATTTCTACGGAGGCCTAGTGCAGGCTAGCTCTTCCCTTATCCACCTCCATGTGATCATTGGTTATGACCACAGGCCAAGCCAAGAGGCACCTTCCACATTTCACGACTCAGCGATGCAAGAGAGTCAATTCTTTCGACTCTTCAAACCCCAAAAAATGAAATCTTACCTTCGATGAGATCAACGGATGTGAATCTCCCCCTGATCCGACGGTCCTGGCCGTATCAAGATTTCGGTAACTGAGAGTTCGAAATGAAGCGACCCAAACCACTGGTCACTCCATTCCCTGAACTTTGATACGCGAGTTCTTGTACGAGATCCAACGATCCTCAATGATTTGGATCCAACGGTCCAGATATTTTCGGAGTTTCATGAACCGGGAGTTCACAATGCAGCGACTCCAAATCTCTTGTCACTCCAATCCCCGAATTATGATATGGGAATTCGTGTATGAGATCAACGACCCTCGTTGATCTGGATCTGACGGTCACTATCCCTCCTGATCTTAAGGGTGTTGAAAGACACTCAGTATTAATCCCTTCGTTGTTCTACGAGATCCAATGGCCCATAGGATTTCAGATCTTTCCCCGAACTCTGACTGCTCACCACGCATTTCCTCTGATGGATGGTCTAGATCTGGGTTAGATTGACGACCCACAAGCCCCGTGATCTAACGGATGTGATCTCTCTTAAACCAATGACTATGATTAAGTCATGATTTCGCGACTCGTGAGTTCTAAGAACTCCTCCCATTGACTTCTTTTAGTGATGAGTCAGCGAAATTCCTAACTCTCGCCATGTGTCCTCTACAAATCGACGGTCTAGATCTATCACGACCCGACGGTCGCGATTTGCTGTCGACGATTCCCCATCAAGAGTCTGGGGAAGCCTTCTCCTATGATTTCCTGATGCTGAAACGCCAACCGGCAGCCACGTGTCCCTCCGATGGACGACTGCGACCTTTAGCCACGATCAACAAATGTGATCTTTTCGGGATGATCAATGGTCGTGATCAATTCTAGATTTTTCCTTTTCGAGAATTTGGGAGAGTCTTCACTCTCGTTTCCCCGGTGCCAAATCCCCGATGGATGTGGATCTTTGACACACTTCCTCTGGGATGGACGATCTCGATGCTTTCAGGACTTTGACGAGTCCTCTCTCCCCTGCATGCACCAGGTTAAACCTCATGTGCCTTTTTTGGATCTGAAGGCTATCGGTCCCCTGCGCTCAATCTGATGGTTCAGATATATTCTCATGCGCACTCTTCTCCGGCTGTTTGGACGTAGGCTCCAACGGTCTAGATTTTCCCATGTGAATCGACGATTCGCCTTTCAGGACTTTGGGGAAATCCTCACCTCTATTTCCCTGAATTGAACCAACGGTTCAGATCTGATTTCAATCATGATCTCTATCACTCCTAAGCTTTCATATGCTCTGAAACCTACAAAGGGTTTTTCAACCTCTGCACTCCATGTAGGGTTCTTGCACACAACGGTGCGATCCGTCCTGAGCTTTTCTAGGACTTAGGGAGTTCTGGGTTCGGTTTGCCTCGCAGAGAGCCTGTGTTGATCTACACTACCTCTCTTGATCTTAACAAAATTTGTCCTCCAAGGACTCTAAACAATTAGGAGGGTTGGCATGTGTACATGAAACTATGTCCGGGGTCGACGAACACACAGTTCGTGACTCTGGATTATGCCTCCACATGACACAAGCATTTACGAGTATAAAATCATCTCCTAACCATATAATTTCTTACTGGCCTAGTTATACAATCAAGCAGAAATAAGGGGGATACAGTATATCCATTAAGAAATATGTACAATTCCTGAAACATACACAGTATAACCAATTCATACACAGTTACGGCTAAATTACACAAGGTAGGAAATCGCTTATCTATTACAGGTTGCCGCCAACCAACTGACTGTGGGTGTTCGTCCTTCCACCCGACCATAGGCTCAGAGGCATTCATTCTTAGCACTTTGGCCACCCCCATGCCAAGCCATGATATCACCAGGGAGTTCTCACAGTTCTCAGGAGCTATGTCTCTGTCCCAGCTTAACCTCAGGTTCTATTCTCTACAACTTTGAGCTTTCTCTTTCGGTTATGGCCTCGACGAGGTTTCTCAGATGCTCTTCCACATCAAGCTCACAACCTTTCGTTCATGATTCCGCTGGAGTATCTTCCTTACGAGCT
>JASDQU010245096.1:69984-98261 GCA_032191745.1 Picea mariana
AAATAAAAATAAATGTATACTTACTTTGTAAACGAGTTAATAGATTCTCGTATCTAATTTTCAGTTGAATATAGAAGCACACAATTGTTGGCTATTTTCTACTCTGGAATCTTTTACAAACATGACTTTATACGACTCTAAATTTGGCGGAGGATACCCTTTTCACAATCAGGGATTTGGTTATTCTTATTCTTCGTGGGATTATTATGCTTTCATAAACCTGGGAAAACCTGGATGTACTTGCCATTCGAAATCCATTTTAGTGGCATCTTACAACTGAACTTGCCTGCATTCATTTATGATGAATATGTAATTCGAATTTTGGAACTCTTATTTGGAACTAAGTATGGCCCAAGAATGTCGTTGTATGGCCCAAGAATGGTTATACTGTCTACTTTTCACAATGATAAAAACCCAAGTTTTGGATGGTGGATTGTTGAATTCTCCCCATTGGAATAGAAAAGATTAGTGTGGTCCAATTTGTTATGGAACATCAAATTTGAACTTGCTTTATTGTCCCTTCTCCCCATGAAAAAAATGGTTATACTGTCTACTTTTCACAATGATAAAAACCCAAGTTTTGGATGGTGGATTGTTGAATTCTTCCTGGGTTTCTTTGAGATTTTGGGTGATGATTTATCAAGAGTGGTGGAAGAAGTCATATTAACTAGTAAGATATCAGGGTATTTTAACTCCACATTCATTGTTCTAATTCCAAAGGTTGACCATCAAGAGACGTTTGAGGCTTTCAAACCAATAGTTTTATGCAACTAGGTATATAATATTTTTTCTAAGATATTAGTGAGATCGAAGAAACTCCTTTCTAATTTCATAAATCAACAACGATTTGGATTTTTGGAAGGGTGACAAATACACTAAGCTTTTGGGTCAACAAAAGAGGGGTTACAGTCAATCAAAACTAAGCAATTGCTAGCTATAGTGGTCAAGTTAGATCTACCCAAAGATTATTATAGGATGTGTTGGCTCTATTTGAGACTTCTACTAATCCACATAAGTTTCAATTTATCAATAGTTAATTGGAAAATGGGGTGTGTCACCTCTATTTCATATGCAATTTTCATTAGTGGGTCTACATCTTCATTTTTAACCCTCCATGGGTTTGAGACAAGGTTTCCCGTTGTCTCCCTATTTTTTTTTTGCTGGTGGCTGAGGGTTTGAGTGAATCTATACTTGAAGTTATATGGTCTAGATCGATCTAGGGCATTAGAGTTGGAGGTAATGAAACACTTACTCATTTTGTATGTGGATGATGTACTTTTGTTTTCCAATGGTTCAATAAGTGAAGGAAGGAAATTCAAGGAGATCTTATAGTTATATAGTAAAGCGACTAGCATGGTAATTAATGTTCAAAAGTCTATTGGTTGTTTCAATTAGTTGGATGAGGAGGTGACATGGACTTTGAGTCAATTATTCCCCTTTAAGCTACAAGGGATGCAAGAAGCTATTACATATTTAGGGTTTATTCTCAAACCAAATGATTATGGTAAGAGGGACTGGGCATGGCTTCTGGCTAAGATTGAGATGCAGATTAGCTTATGATGTAATAGATGGCTATCTAGAGGAGGCATTTTGGTACTTGCCAAGTTTTTTTTACAGGAAATTCCAACTGATTGGCATTCATTGGCTCACATTCCAAAAGGCATATTGGAGAAGGTAAGGAAAGCATGCTTTCATTTTCTATGGAGAGGGGGAAATGATAAGGTTGGTGCACATTTAACAAAATGACAATCTATACCTAAGCCCAAGGGTGAGGGCAGTTGGGAACTAAAGAAAATACATGTATTTGGTACTTCCCTTGTTGCTAAAACACTTTGGAATTTGATCACCAAGGATGGTTTGAAAAGGATCATTATACAAAAACACGTTGCTCCTAGTACTTTGATGGATTGGCTAAGAACTGAAGTAAAAAGTATAAAAAATGTTTCTAATGAATGGAAAGATTTGGTCCTAGCCTTCCCAATTATTGGGACATATATGGCTTGGAAAGTTGGTGATGGTTCACAGGTAAGGGTTAAGTTAGATGTTATTATTGGTTATAAAAATGAGGTATTTCTACCTACAAATTTAATTAAAAAACTACATGATATAGGTTGTTGTACCCTAAATCAAGCTGGACATATGGCATCAAGGTTGATTGTCATAACAGACTTTAAGGATGGAACGAGAACATGAACTGTCATGGAATACTTATACGTCGGAGTTATGAATGGCTCATATTACATTTAAGAGAGGATACAAATGTATTGGTCTAGGACAAAAATAAGATAGGAGGAAGATATACTACTAGATTAGGATATAAATCCTTACATGCCAATGGAAAACATGAAGCTCAATGGTGGTGGTCTAAAATTTGGAAGGTAAAGGCACCTATGAAGTTTTTTTTTGGATGTGATTAGCCTTGAAAAATAGAGTATTAACTTGGGAGATTCTCTAGAGGCATAATAAGTAGGGTCTTAGTATCTGCATTCTTTGTAAATAAGGAGAAGAAACCGCTAGTCATCTTTTTTTTCACTGTATGTTTTCTCAACATATGTGGATGGATATGGGTTCCTGGATATGGCACAAAAATGCATGAGGAGGGACTTGTATTGATGAATATTTAAAGTATTGGTTTGACAGACACTACTTGAACAAATATTAAACTATTCCCTTTTTGGTACTTTGTGGCATCTAGATTACTTGAAGTGAACTCCAATTTGACAATAGAATTATGGCTAAATTTCAACTAATTGTTGAGATCTACGCAATATTTCATTACTGTAAAAATCCCTAGAAGAATAATGTTCCTAGGAAAATTGGAGAGCCATTGTTTGACAAATCATTTCCATGGGGTTTCTTCAATGGACCAGACACTACCTATAATTTGAGGGGTATTTTTTATATTTTAGACAATCACTTTTTTCAATTCAAAGCCTGTTTGGGAAAGGATTCTAATATCTATTGTGAATTATGGACTTGAAAGCATTACTAATGAAAACTTTAAATCAAGGGATCCAACAATTACAAGTCTTTGGGGACTCACTTCTGGCTACCAAATGGATGAATAGTCAACAACTTATTTAGAAGGTCTCTCTTCTTCCACTTATTGAACAAATGAAGGAGATTTCTGTACGATTTGAAAAGATCACTTCCACTCATATTTATTGCCAATTTGAACATCATGGCTGATGCATTGTTAAAAGAAGTACTAATTAAGACTATAGGGCAACTTATGCTAGTGGAAAACTCATATGGGGTTACTACTAAATCTCGGCAGTTACTCTAAAGATGAAGGATGTTTTGGTTTGCTATATAGTCCATATTATTATTTACTTAGAAGACTATAATATGTCTTGTGAGAGACTAAATTATAGACTAATTATCTTTTGTATGTTTCAAGAGGAAGGTTGAAACATCACTTGAAGTCACATTTTGGACAATATTTTAACTTTTTAGTTTTTCGGAGGTCTATAGACTCAAATTGGATAATCCAATTCATTTATAATGTGTCTTTGATCACTTGAAGAGATTGTTTTTTATTCGCTACTAGAATAAAAAAATGCATTTTTTTCATAGAAAAAGAATAATAATAGCATATATAAAGCTAATAATAACATAAGTAAGTGAACATTCTTATAGTCCACCAACATTATTGCATTATAAAAATATCAAGAATTAACCCTTAAGGTAGGGTCTACAAATATCCTTATGAAAGGATAATTCTTGTAGCATTTTCAAGTAGAAGAAACTTCAAACACAACTATAGAATACGATCTTCTAGAGGAGAGATGAAACCTATATGTTACTTATTTTTGGCATCCAAAAGACAAAATGCACGACTCTAGGTTACCTTAACACTTATGTTACCTTACAGAACACTCATGACTCTTGGTGCAATGCCCCATCATTTATGCCTTGATTTCTTAAGGTTGTTTGACCTAGAATGAGATAATATAATCATTGTAGTATTGTTAATGAGACTTGATCTCACACTGAAAGATATGAAAATATGGTTTTGATTATGGTTTTTCTTATGCATATGAAAACTTTATGATGATGATGTGTTATTGATAAATTGTAGTTCATGAGATTTTTATATTCACAAAATTGATTTTTTTTATCTACAAATCACAATGTTCATTAACTTTTGTTGAATAATTTAAGCATTGTGGATGGATAAATGAAGCATGGTATTTAATGACGTTTGGGTTATTTTATTTGGGATGATTTACTATATATTTGACACAAGTTTATTGTTATGCAATATGTTGCAAGCATAAGATGATTGGACAACAATTTCATATTAAAGAGCCAATGACAATGTGTACCTTGTGGGAGCCCATAGCCATGAGATATTTTCATTAGGATTTATAATTATAGGCTACAAATAGAATAATACTTTCACCAAAATTATGCCAACTATTTTAGACATGTTTGTATTACATGGGGTTTTAGAGCCTTTCATATGCTTGGGGTTGTAGAGCCTTATGAGATGTCAAAATTTGAGTAGAACCATGTAGAAGTGTTGCAACTTCATTGTTGATAGTTGAGTATAGCCTTAGAGTAGTGTTGCAACTTTCAAAGCCTATTGTAGTCACCCATGAGATAAGTTGTAACACCATCCCATGAAGAGAGACATATAGAGACCAATGTAAGTATAGGGACCAATGTCATGGAAAGAAAGATCATTCAAGCACTAAGAGAATAAAACATTGAATCTATCCCTAATCATGCTCGACTAAAGGAGTGAGTTTGGGAGTCAGAATGACTGGTTCCTATCAAAAGGAATGAAAATAATTAAACAAAGGGAGAATGAGATAGATTTATTTGTACATGCCACAATTAGTTCAATGATGTTGGTGGTAGTGTTTTGATGGATGTTTGACACATAGATCTAAGGCTATGTGTGAATAGAGAATCATTGATCTCGGAGGATCTCGGTGGCCACCCACCTATTCCAATTGGCTCAAAACAGTTTTTTGGCAACTTACTATTTTTAGTATTTTTTCTGGTCCCAAACTTTTGGGGCCATTTTGAGGTCATAAACGATGTTTTTTCACGATCGGGAACCTCAACTATTAATGAGCCTATGAAATGAAACTCCTCATCAAGATCTTTCCAACGAGCTATCATGCACCCTAAACATAGATCGTATGCAAAAGTTATGAGCCTAGGAAGTTGATGTACTAACTTACTCCGATGGGGCCCACATGAATGTACTAAGTTCCTAGAAGACAAGACTTCAAAGGAAGACTTATTGTGGGTGATACAAAAAAAAGGTTTACCAGAGACAACTATCGATGAATGGAAGGAAGATGACATCAAGACAAGGAAGCAAATCATCTACTCAAGCTCTTACATTGAAGGGCCAACTTCAAAATAACAAGATGAAAAAATGTGACACCGTGACTACCTTCTTCATAAATATCTCAGAGGAAAGAGATCAACCAGGTGCCATTGAAGAAATCATATCAACACCCTCAGGTATGCACTTGTATATATTACTTGTATCATTTTCATGAAGGTACTTGCAAGAGGAAGGAACCTTTGCTGAAGTCATGAATTCACTGGGATCTCAGTCCATTCAGAGGAACTACACACTGGAAGAGAAGACTCCATGTTTGATTGTTGTAATTTTCATTCCTCTAACCTATATTTATAAAGTTTGCTACATTACAAGTAGGAGTTGTAACTGTGACAACAATCCTTAAATTGTTTTGATTCTAGAGATGTACTCATTATTCTCATTTAGGAGATATTATTGTTTTGGTTCCTCCTATTTCTTGTTCCAGACAATTTAACAACAAAGGGAGATGCTTATCCCTCAGAGGAAGTCAAAACTATTTGAGAAAGAGGAAGAATAGAACCATCATTGAAGCAACCAATGTAATAATGCATGATTAGAATCCTTCTATGATTCTATGGGCATAAGCATGCATAAAATAGTATATGTTCAGAACAAGAGTCTTCACCAGAATTTGAGAAACATAAACTCCCGAAGAAGCCTTCATTGGAGTGAAGCCCGAGATTGAACACTTCAGGATATTTGGGTGCCCAGTGTATTTTCATGTACCCAAAGGTAAGAGGTCCAAGCTAGACCCTTTAGGGATAAAGGATACATTTATGAGATAACAATGAATCTTCAAAGACATTTCAGATCTACATCCCTGGTCAAAGACAGATTGAGACAAGAAGAGATGTTTTCCTTGAAAAAGGGATAGCCTTTCAAATATCTAGAGAATCTCAGATGGAGATTGACAATGAGACAATACCTTCTCCCCCTTCAGCAATTCAGAGGGAGACAAGCATTATTCCAGCTGATCTAGTTGCTCCAGTTGATATGTCCAGAGATATTGTAGTAGAGCATAAAAGGCCTGCTAGGCTCACTCTGCAAGAGGCAGATAAACATACAAGCCTCTCAAGGCACATCCTGAGAGAAGAAAGAGATTTTTCAAGCTACTCTTCATCCATGAGCCACATCATTGATTCTGAGCCTTCTTGTCTTGGAGAAGCAATAAGAGAACATGTATGGAAAAATTCTATAACAGAAGAATGCCAGTATATCTTAAAGAATGATGTATAAGATATTGTTCAGAGACCAGAAAGGAAGTCTATGGTGACTTCAAAGTGGATCTATAAGAGTAAGCATGTAACCTATGGAAGTGATGAGAAATACAAAACAATATCTATAGCCAAAGGATTATCACAAACATAGGGAGTGAATTATGATGAGACATGTTGATTCAGTAGAATGATGAACTTTCATATGTACTACCATCCATGATTTGGAAACTACATCAGATAGATGGATTCTTGATGAGTTTAGGTTTCAACAAAAGTGTTTCTAAACCAAATCTATATTACTACATTTGTGAAGAAAGCATGATTTTGATCTCTTATTCAGGAATCCGTGTTGTTGGATACAAGTAAAATTTGACTTCTGATTTCGAGATGAAGGATCTGAGTATGATACACTACTTCTTGGGACAAGAAGTATGACAGAGGACCGATGAGATTTTTCCTGAGTCAAGGAACACATACAGTGGGAATATTAAGAAGTTCAATATGACAGAATGCAAAACCATCGTGATGGATTTGAAGAAAATGAATGATGATGATTCAAACAAGATTGATTCACAGATGATTGAATCATTGATGTATCTGGTTAACACCAGACCTGATTCATGCTATGCAGTGAATGTACTTATTCAATCCACGAGTTAGCCGAGACAGACTCACTGGATAACAGTAAGCATGTATTGAGATATATGCAAGGCACAGTTGGATGTCGCCTGAGATATGCCTCAAGTGTGAACTTGAGGTTGAAGGATATGCAAGTACAGATTGAGAAAAGTGTACAGTGGACCATAAGAGAATATCCTGTTGTTGTTTTACCATGAAGGTTGTCATGGTTTCTTGGTGCAGCAGGAAACAAAAGCTCTATGGCCTTGAATACCACAAAAGAAGAGGATGCATCATTGAGTGTGTGAAGCAGTGCAACTTCATAAGCTTCTGACAATTTTACTCGATCATGAGACAGATTCTATGATGATAACCAGAGATGTGTGTAAATCTCTTTGAGAACCCAGTGTTTCATGACAGATCAAAACACATTGAAATAAAGTATCACTATATCAGATACATGGTGCAGAGGAAGACAACACATCTGCAATATCTTCCTTCTCATGAACATATCACAAATATCTTCACCAAACCACTTGCCAAGATAAATTTTGAGTATTTCCGTGAGAGACTTGGCCTGGTGGAGAATGCCTCCCTAGATGAGAGGGAGTGTTGATGATTGCAGCTACGTGAGAAATTATCCATGACACAAACCTGAGAGAGATCCCCTGAGAGGGGTGTGTGGTTCCTATATGAGACAGAGCTAGAATGTATAGATGGCCTCCTCCTTACAAATATTTAAGAAGAACTCCAGATGATTCTCCTGTGTAACATAGTGAGAAAGGATATTTGCAGAGTTGGACATTCCTGTGGTTGAGCACAAGGTGAACATGTGAATTCCCAAAGAGTTGGGTGCATTGTCATGAGACAGAGATGAAGATAATGTATTAGCCTCCTCTGAGCAGAGAGTTAATGATGAAATCCAGATGACTCTCCTGTGTAATGCAGTGGGAAATATGATCTGTTGATTGGACGTGCCTATGGACGAGCACAGGTGAACATGATCCTAGTGGCTGAGAACTAGTGAGAGTGGTTCTTCTGTGTAATGTTGTGAGCCAGGGATATGGACATCCCTATGGATGTGCCTCTAGTGGTTGAGCAATAGTGCATGTATGAGCTCCCTTACTATATTTTTCAAGAGTCAGACCTGCCTGTAACCCTAATTGTAATGTAAAGGGTACAGGTCGGCTCCACCTTAATGTAATTGATAATTAATGTAAAAGATAATTAATGTGGTTAATATTAATTATACTATGAGATAGAGAGGTTGGCCATGTTGTGCCAATAGACACTTATGTTGAAAAGTCAAGTCTAATATAAGTAAAGGTAAATTCCCCATTGAGGAATCATATCTCAAGTGTGAGTATGGAAATTTCAGCAAGTACATATTCTTGGGAAAAGTGTGCACCTCTCTTGGGCACTAGTCTTCTAGGGTTTGAGAGCACCCTTTTGTGTGCTAGTCTTTCTTGGTGGTGGAGGTCTTTCTCTTAAAGAATATAGCAAAGTATTGGTTGGGTTTTCTTCCCTTGTTGAGAAGGGTTTCCCAGGATACTTCTTGTGTACTTGTGCATGGTGTTTCTTCTTGTGATCTTGGTTGTTGCAACAAATTGTCTATGGTTTAAGTAAAATGATAAAATGGAATGAACTTCATGCTNGTGGGTTTTCTTCCCTTGTTGAGAAGGGTTTCCCAGGATACTTCTTGTGTACTTGTGCATGGTGTTTCTTCTTGTGATCTTGGTTGTTGCAACAAATTGTCTATGGTTTAAGTAAAATGATAAAATGGAATGAACTTCATGCTTAAGCCTAGCTTATTAAAAAATAAACATCGGGCCCTAAACAAAATCATATTCAGGAATCGGTACGTGATTCCCCGAATCGACAATCTCCTTGATCATCTCAAGGGGGGCAAATAATTTAGTAAGATTGACCTAAAGTCTAGCTACCATCAGGTCCCAATAGAGAAGATAGATGTATGGAAGACTGACTTCAACTCAAAATAAGTTCTTTTTGAATGGTTGTTCATTCCAATTGGTTTGAAAAATGCCCCAACAACTTTCATGAGGATGATGGACAATATATTGCGGCCGTTTACTAATTATTTTGTAGTGGTGTATCTAGATGACATATTCATCTACAACAAGACTTGGGAGGAACACTTACAACATATTCAGTAGGTTCTGCACACTCTATGGCAACAAAAGCTATATGCCAACTTGGAAAAAATTTCCTTCGGCATAGAAAGGGTCCAATACCTAGAATACATTGTTGATGCGCATGGTGTGCATGTGGATCCAGCCAAGATCCAATTCATCTGTGACTGGCCAACCACACTCACTGAGATTCAGATCTTCTTAGGCATTTCCAATTTCTATCGCAGGTTCGTGTTGGGATTCTCCCATATTGCATGGGCCCTCAACCAAGTCACCAAGGGTGGTGGTAAGGACAAATTTGTGTGGGGCATGTCCCAAGAACAAGTGTTCGATGATCTGAAGCAACGCTTGTGCTCATCCCCAGTGATTTCATTACTTGACCTGCAACAACCCTTTGATATCAAGACAAATTCTTCAGACTATCTTGTGGGCGTAGTCCTCACTCAACACGACCACCCCATGGCCTATCATAGTGAGAAACTATCAGATGTCGTTTGTAAGTACCCTACTTACGACTAAGAAATGTACTCCATTATGTAAGCATGTCACCAGTGGAGGCATTACATTCTCGAGAAGGAGACAATCATCCACATTGATCATAATTCATTGCAGTTCATGCAAACATAAGGAAAATTGCAGAATCACCACCATCAGAAGTGGTCCACATGTTTGTGGCAGTTCCACCTCAACATCAAGTATAAAACATGAAGTACCAATAGAGTCATTAATTTCCTCAGCCGACCTCTAGTCGTGGCACCCACCATAGTGCTAGACTCTTGCGGCCATGAGACCTCCAAATGGCCCCACCTCTATGAGAAATATCCTGACTTCACCAACACCTACCAGATGTTGGGCACAAACACAACTGTCACTAATTTCCATCTTTAGGATGGGTTGTTGTGCCATCTGGGCCATCTTTGTATTCCATCAAGGGAATGAGCGAAGATGATTTGGGAATCCCACTACAGTCGGGTGGCAGGACACTTCGGCGTGGAAAATATAGTGGCAATGTTGCAACAATATTTCTGCTAGTCGAAACTTCGACAGGATGTTATCAAGTATATTCGGTCTTGCACTGCCTGCGCTATTGCCAAACCAACCAATAAGAAACAAGGCTTGTACACTTCTCTGCCTACTCTTGACAGGCCATGGGAATCCATCTCAATGGACTACATGTCAAGCCTTCCATCCACCAAGCAGAGAAATGACTGTATTTTTGTGGTTGTTGATCACTTTTCCAAGATGGAAATTATGGCCGCCTGCAAGAGGAGGATCACAATGGAGGCCACTGTCAAGCTCTTCTTTGAACGAATGTGGGTACAATTTGAGATCCCAAAAACCATTATCTCATATCGAGACAGTTGGTTCCTCAACACCTTCTGGTTGAGCCTATGGTCATTTATAGACACCAAGCTCACCAAATCCATTGCCTTCCACCCCCAAACAGATGGCCAAACCGAGGTCGCCAACCGGATGATCGTTCACATCATGCGCATGTACAATTCCAAACACCCTAGCACATGGTATGAGATTCTTCCCTATGTTAGCCACAACTACAATAGATCCATGCATAGCTCAACCAACCACATCCCCTTTTAGGTGGGGTTGGGATTTCAGCCACTAGGTCCCATGGATGTTGCACTACCTCTTGCGATCACCTAGGCAGACTCGTCGCATGCTCCAACTGAAGCTGACAAAGCCACCTGGTTCATTGAGCGTGTTAACGCTGAGTAAATTGTTGGGCTGAAGAAACAATCTACAAATGTAACCTACAAACCAACTTTAAGACTGGAAACTAGCCTTTCCAATCTAGAGAGGGCTCTCTCTAAGACTTTATCTCTAATAAACAAATTGCTTTAAATTGATGGCTAGATTTAGAATTTTGAGATCATTTTTCAAGGTTTGTTGACAAAAGATAGTATTTCTAGGGCTATGGAGTCAACCCCTAAAAACAAAGAAAACAATGCTTGGTAGATAGAACTCCTCAGAGAAACAAAGGATAAATAAGGTGATGAACTTTAGTGTTTAGTTTGATCATGTAGGGTGAAAGAAGAAATGAAACATACAAGAGGATTAGAGCACCACAAAGGATGAATTCTGACCTTAGCTGAGAAGATAGACATAATTTAAATCATTCAAGTCTAGAGCACCATTAGATGAATTCTGGACTTTTAATTTATCAATTTAAAGAGAAGAAAAGTGCAGATTAAAATAAGTACACAAGGAATATATACAAAGAAGAGTACAATCTACATATCACCATCATTAGAATCTTTTTCTTAAGGAATTCAGTACTTCTGCATTTGTATTTCTTTAGATTCAGAAAATTACATTGAGGATCAAAATGTCAATACGTTTGCCCGTGTGCCCCCTTTTTCATAAAAAATAGTCCATATATATAGAAAAATAAAGCTACACTTAGCTTCTAGGAGTCAAACTACTATCTCCTAGAGTTATGGATCTGGTTCTTTTCAAAGAGAACAACAACCCCTACAAAATTTACCAAAAATAGGAAATCTGATTTGCTAATCATAACCTATCCGGAATGTTATTTACAATCATAAATTCTTGAGAAAATTTCAACCATATGGTTGTGATGAGTCATCATGTGTATCGCTAGACAACACTATCACCTTTGCACAGTAAACTCTAGTTTTTGTTGCGCAAATGCTAGCTGTGATATCTGCACAACGATTTCATGCGACATATCTTCATGCTGAGGTTGCTCGCACGAATCCAGTTGGAAGAAAAGGATGGGATCATTCAGTTTGTCCATAGCTTCCTTGTCCAATCTCACTTGTTGTCGCAAGGCCTTGTTTGCCTTTCTTAATGACAAATTGTCTCTTTAAACTCCTCACCTATCTCAACAAAGACGCATTCCTTTTCAATTTTGATTGAGCGTCAGAGAGAGTTGCACATGCATCGTCAATAGCTGGTTTGCATTTCTTGTAATGTATCATGATCCCTTCCTCTGATATTCTTTTTCCCCCCCTGAGCTTAATGATATCATCTTGAGTTTCTCTTAGCTTCTTTTTCATCCATTTTATATTTTTTTCTCCTGTTGTTCGTGAGGTAGGAGATCTATGACCTGCCTTACTCTGTGATGCTTGTGTTTCATGAATTCTTTCTATTAGCTTCCTCCTCAATTCTATGTTCTCCTGATAGAATTGGGCTATAACATGTTGAGCTTTCTTTAGTTGTTGCTTCACCTCCTTGATATCTCCATCTTCCTCACATGGTTCCACTTGCTTTTCATCAATCTCCTAGGATGCACATTTAAGAAACTCTATCTAAATTGTGGGTATAGGGAACCTTCTGGCAGAGGAGCTGGTGCGCGGTTTATTGGGAGCTTGCGTCTCCTCAGTTTCATCAATGAATCTTAGTTTGCTTCTTTTCTTTGAGGTTGGTTGAATGAGTGACGAGTCTTCAATTTCTTTTTCTTTTCCCCTTTCAGCTACACCTCCTCCTCTTTCCTCTGAACTATGAAATGTAGATTTCTCCGCAGATAAGGGAATATCTCCTTTAGGGTATGTTGGTTAATATTTTATCTGAGTTTATATCTGTATCTTGAGTGATCCAGGGTTCATGTCTACTGGGGTTCCAACAAAGCCTCTAAAACTATCGGCCCTCCTGGTAAATAAGAAGGAAATGCAGCGCACATTGTGCACTGCGCAGTCTCACTCGGTATAGTCTTAATGGGTGACTGCAATACCCATGTGTTTGCAGCCTAGGATTGAGTGGGGATTTGAGAAATGTGCACTGAGAGTTATATTTAACTTATTAACACAATAAATTATTGTTCATGATTATGGATGGAATATAATCAACTCACTTATTAAGCATGCCAATAACTATGTAAACATAGTAAAGAAACACATGCATTCAATCACATAACACAGGTTTTACCGTGGTTCACCCCCTCCTGGGATACGTCCACAAAGATCTAGCTCTTGAATTTTTCTATTATAGCAGTTCCAAAACTACAGCTCTGTGCGCTTTACAACTCTTCTCAGTTGGGTCGAGATCTATTATGAGGCGGACTAGATCGCACCAGGATCCTTAACCCGCGATATAACCCTCAAGATCTACCCTCCTTACTCCTCTCCATCTCAACAACTTACAAAATTAGGTCGCATAGAAAAATATTACATCTAGCTATCAAAACATGACTCCTCCTCAAGACCCTCTATATCCGCCTCTCTCTCTCCCCTTTTTCTATGAGACCTAGGTATCTATATTTATACATTTCTGGCTCACTAGCCATTACAGTGTATTGCAAAAACCCTAACCCTAACGTCGTTAGGTATTCCATGCACGCACATGTGTTGCTCTTCCTTCTAGTTGTTTCTTTTCTTGTGCATGCTTTCCTTCCCAAAATAGCCTTTCTTTCCGCTTTGGCTTACTTCCAATAGGCCCCCAACACTGACATGTGGCTCGTCCCGAGCCACCTAACCTTTATGTGCTTCATTGTTCTCCCTGGTGATCACTTGAAACTTCTCCCTAAGCTCATTTGTTTGCATTTGAGCTTGCACGATATTCTCCTTGAGTGTGTCCAATGTCTATAGTGCAATATTGTCGTTGATCAATGTTGAACACTCCGCCTAGGTCTGTGCCATATATGTCTTGGCTTCCTCTGCCTGTGCAATGACCTTTGTTGCTTGCTCCTAGAGTGGTTCCATTTGGGACTGGCGCTCTTTCTTCTGCGTCTGTGCAGTTATGAGCTCTTCTTGCATTTTATTCATGTCTTGCGCCCCTTTGACGTGCTCCATGATGGAAATTTTCTTTTGCCTCTGCTTGAGGTCTTGGATGGCTATGCCTATCCTTTCTTCTTCTTGGTCCCATGGCTGGACCTATTGATCTTCTTCCAGCTTTGTCCAGAGTTGCGTTGCTTTCTCGAACAAGTCGCCTGCTGCATGGACTTGTTGTTCTAGCTCTTGTATCTACTATGTTGCCTCTTATTTCCTTCGCTCCTTCACTGCTGGTGGAGTTGTAGGTGTGAGATGCTCCAGGAGATTCTCGATCTCTTGTTGGTATTGATCGATTGTCTGCATAATCTGATCAATATTTTATGTCGTCGTGAGTTCGACTATTTGCGCGGTCTTTGGAATATTTTTGTAGGATACGACCACTTTCTGATCTAGTCCCTTCATGCGTTCCCTCTCCTCGTTGGTCTTGATCTTGGCCTACTCAAATATTAACTCTGACTCATCTTGTTTATCCTTTGCCTGCTGTAGTTTGACTGTATCTGTGTGTGCGTGAGACTGTACCTCCTGGGTAACGCTGACTTGTAGCTTATATAGGGCCTTGGCTGGTATCCGCGGTAATACCAACTGCAATTGAGCAAAGTCCTTTAGGGGTGTCTACCCCACAATCTCATCCATGCGCAACATGTTGGGTGTGACGTGAAATGTTGCACTCAGCTGTGGTATTTTCTGGACTATATCCCACTTTCTTGCTTCAGGTTCTCCTCATGTCTGTGATGTCAATGGGTCTGTTTCTGTGTTGTTGTCAGCTGCCTATGCTTCCCCAATATGTTTGAGGAGCTATCGCATGTCTGCCATATCTTCTTTAATCCTATCCCTTTGGCGCGCAACATTCTCAAAATCCTCGAATGTGCGATTCTGAACCACTTGGGCTATCATTTCTGCATCATCCTCTGTGATCGTTTATTCTAGAGGTGTTCTATGTGCCTTAGTCTTCTTGCGCGCACCCCCCGTTTGAGTGGTTGGTCACTTAGTTGGGCCTGGATATTGTGGAGTAGGACTTGGTGTAGTCCCCTGCGCTGCCTTGGCCCGTTTCTGTTGTACTTGGGCCTCCTATGTATTGTTATTCTTCCCTGTCTGGACTCCTGTCTTGGATGTCCCCCCTTTATTCTGCTTTGGTTTGGTCTGTCCTGTCCTTGGCTTCTTAGGCACTGTGACTTCCTGGGGCTATGTCTGTTCTTTCCCTGCCTCCTTAGTATGTGGATGTTCTAGCCTTGCCTCCTCCTCCTCTACCCCTACGAGTATGTCTTGAGTGAGGACTGGAATCCTCCATTCATCTTCCCAATCCTTGATGACCATTTCTATGTCCCCCTCCGTGATGAAATAACACAGTTGTAGCCATTGCTTGTTGGGGTCCTTCCACGCCTGGATCCACATTGCATGTATAGTGGCCTTGAAGTTAGCTATACCCTATTAGTTTGACACAACCTGCGGTGTTATCCTCCAAATGTTGGTGATGGTCTCCTATAGGTCGTGAAGATATACTTCGAATATATTTGCATTCATTTTTCTATTCTTGGCATCCAAAGTGGCTCCAAGTGATAAGTATCTCACTCCATGATTGGGTTTGGGTCTAGCAGCAAAAAATACATATTTCGGTTCCTTCCATCCCATGATGGTTATCAACATGATCAGCCATGAGTAATGAAATTATGTACCCATATCATGTGCATCCTTTCATTCATATAGAAATAGATTCAAAAGATAAGGGGCCTAGCTGATCGTGGTGCCCTCGGCACACTATGTTGTAACTACGACAACCCCAACCGAGACTTCCTCCTTGCGGCATTTTTAGAGCATCTTGCAGGCCATAACTTTTGTGGACATTCTTATCATGATGTCACTAATCTGTTTGATGATGATTCTGCATGTCCCCCTCTCGGTGTCGTATTTATTTTTCATCTCCTCGATCAGTGATTTCTCCTTTGTTTTGTCCTCGAGGAACTGTGTAGGATCCATGCCCCATGATGGAAACCCTATGATGTGTGTAATGAGATCGATGTCTATTGAGCTAAGCTTTTCCAGCCACAGATCTCCTCCATGTGTTACTGCCATCAAATGCTTGATGCAATTGTTTGCGTACTGGCCTCTGCCAAAGTGTGGTAGGTCTAACATACCTAAGATTCTAGTTTTTGCCAGTCCTGCTACCCACTGGACTGGTTGATGAATCAATTACCCAAATGGATCTACACCCACCGTCTGTAGGTAGACTTGCTTCGTGAACTCCGGGAACTTGTCTGTGTTCGTTACATCATGGTCTGAGTATTTTAATTTCTCTACATGACCTAACAAATCTGCTTTTATATGTACCCCTTCCGGTATGCATGGTAACACAATTGATGTGACAGGTTATCTGCACGGTGACCTAGGTACCTTCTTCTTGTCCTTTCATGGTGGTGGTTGACTCGAGGTTCCCGCCTCCATTGTTTTTTCTTCGACAACCTGCTCTGGACGGCTAGTGACATCCTCCATTGCTTCCTCATGTGGTTGTTCTGACACGATTGTCTGTGATTCTTCTGGTACGACCATTTCTTCCTGGTTTGAAGCCATTCCATTGCCTCTTGGAGCTCCTGTAGGGTTTTTTGGTTGCATTTGGTTGTCTACATCTTCATTTTTTCATCCCTGCCCCTCTTCTGGCCTATCAATGTCCATGCCCACATGTGTTGTCTGTTGGTTTTCCTCTACCACGAATGTCGAGCTTCCTAGTGCCGTATCTGGTGATGGGATTTCATCCACATTGACGAATTATGGTTGCAGAGATGGTTTATGTTCATCTCCCTGTGATTGCATTTGTGCTCTGGTCCTAACTCTGGCTTGTCTGGCAGTCTGACTAGATTCTGCTTGTTTGGGTGGTGCCATGGTGGTAGGAACTTATTGTTCACCAAGCTCAGTAGCTTTTGCAACCTCTGTAAGATTTGCAACTTTTCCTCTTTGTTGTGTCTGCTTTATCGCTCTTTGCCTTCTCTACTTTCACAATAATCTTCTTGCTCTCGCGTCCTCGTTTTCTATGGGCGTCGTGTGAAGCTTGTCGAAGACATTACCTTTATTACGGATTCAATGAACCTTTGGTTCCTTTGTACTTGCCATTACTTTCCCTCACCATCTCAAGTTGGCACGATTAATGCGGTGTCCCGTCAGTCGTTTCTGGCATTTAATTCCACTAGCCTCTGTCACTTAGCGCTTATTTTTCCGCCTTCACCTTTCTCACTTTTTTTCGTGTTTGAACTAGTCGTTGGCCTTGTCTTCGTCGGGCTCATAATCCTAGTGTGCGTGCTCCTTCTCCTTCCGGCGCACTGTACCTCTGTTGATATCGTTTGATATCCTGCTTCTTTTTCTTTTTTTTCCCTGAGCGGTGACTTTCAAGTTGTGGGTGGGCGACTGTCCTTGTATAGCTTCAATCGGCTCCCATTGATCATTCCTCTGAGTTTCGTGCCTCCTAAGTCCTTCAAATGTACAACTCCCCTATCTATGACAGTTTTTACTTCGTACGGTCCTAACCAGTGCATTCAGAGTTTTCCTATATGTTGAATGGATTTATTGTCATACATCAGTAATAAGTCTCTTGCCCTGAAGGTTTTCTTCTTGATATATCTAGCATGCCAAGCTTTTTCCCTTGATTTCTGAACTTGTTGGTGGAACCCTGCTAGGATCATATCTTCCTCCATGATCATTAGTTGATTCAGTCTCTCCTGTACTGCGCCTCATTTTTTCATGTGCGTAATTGCTGCTACACGCAGACCAGGTACCAAAAATTCTAATGGCACCACTGCTTCTTTTCCATATACCAATCTGAATGGCATGTGTCCTGTCAATTTCTTGCATGTGGTCCTAGTATTTTTAGGTCCCAATCATCCTTATTGACGTTACAGATCTTCGTCAATGCGTTTTCCAGGATTTTGTTAAATGCTTATACTGTCCCGTTTTCTCGTGGATGATATGGTGTGCTCTTTTGATGGTGGACTTCAAATTCCTCGGTCGTAGCCTTAATAGTGTTGTTAATGAAGTGAGTGCCTTGGTTGCTCATCAAAATCCTTGGGCAACCAAATCTAGTGATTACTTGTTCAAATAGAAAGTGTGTTGTTGTTTCTGCACTGCAATCTTTGACTGGTGTTGCTTCTACCCATCTTGTTAGGTATTCTCTCACAGTGATAATGTACCTTGCTCTTGTCCTCTTTGTTGGTGGGTTGATTGGTCCCATAAAGTCTATTGCCCATTTTTCGAATACCTACAAAGCTACCTGTGTTCGCAGTGGCCTCTCGTCCCTTCGATTAGGTTTACCAACTCTCTGACAAACATCACATTGTTGGCAGTACTCCTTCAAGTCCCTGTGAATGGTCGGCCACCATAGTCCTGCGCGCAATACCTTCTACGCGGTAGCTTTGCCTACGTAATTTCCTCCTGCTATTCCCTCATGGGATTTTGCTAAAACCCTTGGTCTTTCATGTTATAACACATATCTTCACAAGATGTTATCTGCGCCCATTTTGTATAAGTGTCCTGCAATCAGTTGATAGTCTACAGCCCAGACTACTAGGTTTTTCTTCTACGTGGTGTTGTATTCATGTGGCACAATACCTGTACTTAAGTACTGGATGATGTCTGCAAAGTATTCGTCAGTGATATGAACTAAAATAATTGTGCTTATGGAAAGTTATCCTCTAAACTCGTATGTTCTTCTCCGTCTGTGACCCTTGATAGATGGTCAAGTCCTGCGTTCAACTTCCCAAGCTTGACTATTACTTCAAAATCAAATTCTTGGAACAAGAGTAACCATCGACAGATTCTCCCCCCCAACACTGGCTTTTTGACTAGGTACTTAAGGGATGAATGATCTATAAACATCTTAAAATGTTTTCCTAGTAAGTAATGTCTAAAATTCTGAAGTGCGTAAACCATAGCTAGGCCTTCTCTCTCTGTAGTGTTATAGTTCTACTTTGATTCTGATAATTTTCTGCTAGAAAATGCTATCAGATGATTCAATTCTCCTGCTCCTGGTTGCGCCAAAATAGCTCCAAGTGCTATGGCTAATGCATCTACGTGTACGTGGAATGTCTTCTCCCAGTCTAGAAATACTAGTATCGACGCGGTGACCATTTTTTCTTTCAATGTGTCCAGACCGTGTTGGAAATCCTCATTCCACTGAAACTTTGTATCTTTCCTTAATAGTTTCTTCATTGACGTGGTAATCTGCGCGTACCCTTTGATAAATTTTATGTAGTATCCTATGTGTCCCAATGTCGCTCTTAGTTGACAAACTGTTTTTGGTGGTGGTAAGTTAACAATTATTGCAATCTTTGCAGGATATACTAGTAAGCCTTGCTTGCATACTATATGTCCCAATAGTATCCCAAACAGTGTTCTGAAGATGCACTTCTTGATGTTTAATGATAAGTGGCACTGCCTGCATCTTTCTAGAATTATCCGCGAGACCTCTACATGGTATTTCAACAAAATATATATTGTCCAATCGTCCAAGTATACTTCTAGAAACTGGTGGATAAATTCCTTAAATGCAACGATGACTACTCTGGAAAATATTGTTGGTGCATTCTTCAGTCCAAACGACATGACTGTGTACTGGTAGGATCCCCATTCTGTAGCAAACGTTGTCTTGTATCTGTATTCCTATGCTATCTTGATCTGGTGGTAGCCTGAGAATCCATCAGTGAATGAGTAAACTTTGTGTCCTCCTACGTTCTCCAACACTTCATCTGTGACAGGTGTAGGGAACGGGTCATGTAGGCATGCATCGTTCAACTTCCTCAAGTCGACGCATATTCTTATCCCACCTTATTTTTTCTCTTGAACTACCATCGGTCTTATCCATTCTGAATCTTCCACAGGTTCGATGATGTCAACTTTGATCATCCTGTCAACATCTTGTACTCTGGTACGTCCTTGCTCTGTTGCACATTTGAAGTCCACATGATGTCTTGCTTCATAAATTATTCTCTGTCTTGATTAAATGTTTCCTTCTCGCTTTGTGCGTCGAACTATTTCCTTGGTTCGACATGCTTCTTTATTCATTGGTGTTGTACTGGCTCTTGTCGAGCTATGTCATTGCCTGTTTTGGCTCCTTCGCGTGTAACTATGTTGATGTTTCTTCCGTCATCCCTTTCTTCCACTGAAATCCATTGAACATTATGGTTTCTCTGATTCATATTTTCCTGGATCTTCCCTAGTAACGTAGGACATTCCTCCATTTCGTGATCATATGTGCAACAATACATACAAGTCGCTAGTGGAAGTGGAAATTATCTTGCATAGTGTCCCGGTTGTTGACAATTGTGACATACCACTAGTCCTCTACCTCTTCCAAAGCCTCCTCCTTCTCGTCCTCCACCTCTGTATCCAGCTCGATCTCCTCTCGGCACATTATACGAGGGTGCCTGATTGTACTGCATGGTATTGTACTAAGGTTGTGTTGTGTTGTATTGTGGCTATGCAGTATTATATGGTTGTTGCACACTATTATACTGCTGTTGCGTAGTGTTGTATGGGGTTGGACCTTGGTTAAACTATGGTGTGGCTTGTCCGATCATCATTTCTTCCTGCACCCTATATGCATTTGATGTCCTTTCTCGCATCAAATCCATAGTTCTACAATCTTTGTCATTGTGACCTACTGATTTGTAAAAGTTGCAATATGAACTCTTTGGGACTGTCTAGTATTTATGCATCATTGGGTAGTAATATGGATCGTGGCTTGGTTTCTTATATATTTTGCACCATGGTCCTCCTGTTGGTAACGGATTTGGCATCCCGACTGCCATATACTGCGCAAATGTTGGACATTCATTCTTGTGGTGTCCTTCTGTCCTCCATGTGGTACACCAAACAACTTCTCGTTTGTACTTGCTTTTGTTCTGGTTTAGCTATATCTGTCTATTGATATTGGTTTTCTTCCAGTTGCAGGGCTGCCTGCAGAGCCTCTTCCTGTGTTTGAAACTTTTGTTGTCGCAATGGGTATTTTAAGTGTGGTAGCAGTGAATTGACGAACAAGTTTTTGTGCTGCATATCGGTCATGAGATATTTCAACTTTCCTTTCAGTCGCTTGAATCTATGGTCAATATCCCAAATGAATTCCCCTGGTTTTTGTCTAATTTCTATCATCTTGTTCATGTATTGATCCTCTGAACTTGGCTTCTAGAACTCATTTATCAACAATTTCTTGATGTCCGCAATCGTTCTGGTTGTCCCTGGTGGATTTTTTGTAGCTAAAATCATATACCAATCCAGTATGTGATCCCTTAGTGTAATTTCTAACTGTGAAAGTTTAGTATCTTCATATGTGATATGTTTTGCTTCCCAAATCTTTTCATAGATAAACAGATGTTTTTCTGGGTCCTCGGATGCTTCTCCTTTGAATTCTGGTAACCTGATGATGGGACCATGTCCTGCCATTCTGAATGTTGAACTACTACCTCCGGGCGGTGTAGATACTTGACTAGTGCTTCCTGAACTGGCTCCTCCAGTTGTTGTTACTTGTGTAGATGTACTTCTTGTTGTCTTTCTTCTCCCACAATTCGGTTGTCTAAATGGTGGTGTTCTCTTTGGTGTATTAGTTGCACATGGGTTTATGGGTTCCACACTAACATTAATATGGATACGATTTATGCCTTCTCTTCCCACTCTTGGACCTCTCTTCTTCCTCTCATCTGTTGCGTGCAGGATTTCCTCAATCTGTTCCATATCCCAGAGATACTCTACCTCCTCCTCATTGCTTGTCAAGCCTTCCCTCACGGCTATGACTCTCTTCTTGGTGTTTACCTTGTATTGGTAGGGTATTCCATTGCGCGTCTTTCCAAATGTCGCCATGATCTGCTTGATCTGGTCATCGTCCATCATGATTGGGTCCAAGGGTTCCTCTTTCTTTCCCTTATCCAGTTCTCCTTCCATTTCTCCTCTTTCTGCCAATGCTTCCCCCCTTCCCCCATGCACGCAGGGAAGTTTAGTTGTCTGACTCCATTGTCATTAAACCTTTGTTATAAGAAATATCTTAATAGAAGTATACAACGATTTAATATATCTTCCTTGTGGTCCTTGTAGAAACTCTTGCTCTGCTACGATGTATGACTTCACGGTATCTACTGCAAATTCTGTTATAAAGCCTTCTACAATACTGTCAAGCCAAAAATCTATTGCATGGGTGAATTTGTTGTTCACCTACTGTAACTGCTCAATCTGAACTAAGGTCCACTCTAACTGTCGATTACGGTTTGTTGCATGGGTATCCTTCAACCTCAATATCCACTCCTATAATAAGTGTGGAAACTCATAAAAATACTCCATGCCGATCAATAAACATGTACTTCTCAAGATATTTGTGTGGTGTTACTCTAGGGTTTCTGTTATCTTTCTGCACAAACTCCAGTTCCTGTGTCTTCAACCAACTTTCAATCTCTGCTTTCGTGGGATTCCACGGTCTCAACGTCCTCTTCTATCGGTGCATTCTTTTCACCTTCTCATAGTCCGATTCAGTATTCTCTTGACCCGCCTTACACAGATCTTACATGATTTTTGACAGATCTTATCTAATCAATCCTATATTGTTCCAACCGAAGGCAACAAAACCATTTGTTGGTTAATATTTTATCTGAGTTTTATATTTATCTTGAGTGACCCAGGGTTCATGTCTACTGGGGTTCCAACAAAGCCTCTAAAACTATCGGCCCTCCTAGTAAATCAGAAGACAACATAGTGCACATCGTGCACTTCACAGTCTCACCCGAGATAGTCTTAATGGGTGAATGGAATACTCAGGTGTTTGCAGCCTAGTATTGAGTGGGGATCTGAGAAATGTGCGTTGAGAGTTCTAGTCAACTTATTAACACAATAAACTATCGTTCATGATTATGCATGAAATATAATCAACTCACTTGTTAAGCATACCAATAACTACTTAAACACAGTAAAGAAACACATGCATTCAATCACATAACACAGTTTTTATCGTGGTTCACCTCCTCCTGGGATACGTTCACAAAGATCTGGCTCTTAAGCTTTTCTATTATAGCAGTTCCAAAACTACAGCGCTACGTGCTTTACAACTCTTCTCGGTCGGGTCGATATCTATCACGAGGCAGACTAGATCGCACCAGGATCCTCAGCCTACGATCTAACCCTGAAAATATACCCTCCTTACTCCCCTCCAGCTCAAAAACTTACAAAATTAGGTCGTATAGAAAAATATTACATCTAGCTATCAAAACAACACTCCTCCTCAAGACCCTCTATATCTGCCTCTCTCTCTCCCCTTTTTCTATGAGACGTAGGTATCTATATTTATACATTTTTGGATCACCAGCCATTACAATGTTTGCAAAAACCCTAACCCTAATGTTGTTAGGTCTTCCATGCACGCGTGCGTGCTACTCTTCCTTCCAGCTATCGCTTTCCTTGTGCATGCTTTCCTTCCCAAAATAGCCTTTCTTTCCACTTTGGCCTGCTTCCAATAGGGTCCCTC
This sequence comes from Picea mariana, assembly GCA_032191745.1. Classification (NCBI taxonomy): domain Eukaryota; kingdom Viridiplantae; phylum Streptophyta; class Pinopsida; order Pinales; family Pinaceae; genus Picea; species Picea mariana. Next base: position 93,546 of record JASDQU010245096.1, read on the forward strand.
AGAATGTTTACTGAAATCAAGAAAGAATCCCAGTCCCTGTTTAAATTTCTGAGCTCCTCAACCACCAACATCTTAATCAAGGAAAAATGGAATAGGTTATTCTCTAGTTGGTTAGCTTTGGCTTGAACATTGTCTCCCATCTTTCCCAGGTTTCTACATAGGAAGAAAGGTAAGTTTAAAGGACTTCTCCCTGTGAAATGCATCAGAAGCCTGATGTCGTATTGATGTACCTTGTCAAATATTCCCTCACAAGTAAAGTACTTCCATATTATCCTCAGAAGTTTCTCAAAAGGTTCCAAAAGATAGTCACTGGGAATGTTGGCTCCAATCTTTCGATTTCTGTATTCATGTTTGATAAAATCAGTATAACATGAAGTATCTAATGGCATAAATTTAAACCATTTTTCTCCTTGCATAGGAATCTCCGTCACAGTTGATATGGTTTCCTCTGACACTTGAAACATGATCCATGCAATAGTTTCACTGACACCCGTAAACTTAAGGGCGAACTGCTTGGTTAGTTGCGCATTATACCCTTGAACCTTTTCACAAAATCTTATGCATCTGACTTGTTCAAAGGACACTCTGATCACCAGGTCTGTGTTTACTAACTTTAAATCCTGTGGTTCAAACCTCACGACTTTCCTGCTTCTTGCATTCTTTCTTTTTCTTTGAGGAGTTGTCATGATGTTGATATATGTCAATTTCAGGTGCACAACAATAGATTGTAATAGCCTCTGTGTAGTGAAAAAGGAAAAAATAACCTCTGACAATAAACGAGAGCAATGATCTCTGTGTAACAAATGAGAATAATGACTTTTGCACGGTGCACGGGAAAAGGTAGCAACAAGAAACTTTGCACAACAAACAAATCAGCGGCAGAAAATTTGGCATAGCAGAAAACTCAACATAGCAGTAAAAAACAACGGAAAATTTTGGCACAACAGAAAACTGGCGCAAAAATAAACAACAACAGAAACTTAGCACATCGAAAAACTTGGTGCAACAATAAACAACAATGGAAACTCGGCACAATGACAAACAATGACGAAAAACTTGGCGCATGAGTAGGTAATAAGAATTTAGCTCAAAAGAAAGAAGGATGACTGTGTGAAAAACAAGCTCGTTCTAGAAGCTAATTTGCAATGGGCTCCAAGAAAATATTTTAAACAATGATTGAAATCAATGGAGGATAAACAACAAAAACATAGTAACAGATTTACGTAGCAACTGGCAACACACAACAATTACGTAGCAAAGGACTTCGGAACTTACTGAAAATTAAGGCTATGGATGATGCACGGGTTTTGAAGGTGATGGAGAAACATTAAAGGTAACCAATATTTATGCTTGAATGGATAAGGAACAAAATTATGAAAAGGGACAGAAAATCCATAGTGACAGGATGTTTTAAGGCAAGTTAAAGATTTGCGCAGCGGGTAAACCTTTGAAGTTTGCAATGGTAATGATGAACGATACTATATTTTGACATGAAATTCATCCTAACCACTTGATTCGACTTTGGTACATAATTTCCCACTTTTCGACATGACTCGGGACTTAGGAAAATAGACCTTTATAACTTAAACATGACGAACCTTACACTCTTTTAACCAAATTATGGCTAAACCCCTTACTTGACATTTCAAGCCATTCTTTATTTGGTCACTGACCTCATAAACTTTGACACACTAACTATGATTCATCTTGGAAAGTCTTGATTTTTTCCAAGATCAAGGCTTGAATCTGAATTTTTTTTGGACAAACCTCTAATTCTAAATACAAAAATCATGGTGCTAATAGAGCGGATCCAACACATCCTCCAACAGGTTCAGGATATTTTACAGAATTCCAATGCCAAGTACAAGCAACGCCATGATCAACATCGGGTGCCACACCAGTTTTAGGTGGGAGACAAAATTTGGTTTCACTTGCAGAAAGAACACCTTACAGGGCCTCATCAGAAGCTTTGTCCACTCCGTTATGGACCTTACACCATCACCAAGGATGTGGGTGACAATGATTTTGAGCTCAACATTCCCCCCTTCCTTGGCTTGCACCCAATGTTCAATGTGGACCTCCTTCGGCCTTATCTTCCACCATTATTGGACACCTCAGAGATAGCAAAATAATTGACACCAACAGAGCTCAACCCTAACTACATGGAACATGCATCCACTGATCAGATCATGGACACACAGGTCAAGGGCACTCGCCAGTAGAGGATCCAACTTTATCGGGTTATCAAAGCATGGCAGCTCCTACACCAAGGCAAGTGGCTCACCTGGGGCCAAATTCAACAAAAATTTCCCCATCTAATGGGGGAACTGAATGCAATGGAGACCATTGCTTCCAAAGGGGGGAGGATTGATCCAGGAGGATCTCGTTGGCCACCCTCCTATTCCAACTAGCTCAAAATATGTTTTTGGCAACTTACTATATTTAGCAGTTTTTCGGGTCCCAAACTTTCGGGGACATTTTGAGGGCCTAAATGATGTTTTTTCACGTTTTGTCACCTCAAAAAGAAATAAAGGCTCTGATTGACCTATGAAATGAATCTCCTCGTCAAGACCTTTCCAACCAGATATCGTGTGCCCTAAACAGAGATCGTATGCAGAAGTTACGACCCCGAGAAGTTGATGTACTAACTTACCCCAACGGGGCCCACATGAATTTTGGCGTTTTATCTCTTAGGGTTAGGTTTTTGGATGTCTAGGGTTTTTGAATTCATGTTTATTGTAACAAGGCCTTCATAGCTTCATTTTACTCATATTCTTGTGAAGGAGCATAGCCATCACATCTCTTCTCAGAGATAAGCTGCCACCATTCTAGCAAGCTTGTTTTCAGTTTGCATTTTACAGTTTCAACATATTTCTTATTTAATATAAGTCTATATATATGTTATTATTCATTGTGCCTCTGTGTTAATATTATAATTATGTGTTTTCATTTCATTCCACTCATAAATCTGGATCAATCATCATGGCATGGCATGACATCGTTTTGTAATTCATGGAGGTACACACCAATATTCATATGTGCTACCTACTTTCTTATTCACCCATGGCTAACACGGTAGTTGTGCACATTAATGAAGTCATTCAATAATTACAAAAGAATAATCCTTATTAAATATAGGTGTATCATGTCATGGACTACTTGGATCTCAAGTAGATGATGATCAATTGATTGTGCCATGGCTTGTGGTGCATTTATTGTGCAGGAGCCATTTATTACAATCGTGCCTTATTGTCTATTGCTTCTCTTTCATTTGGAATGTGTCCCGTGCACATAATTGTAACATCAAATTTTGAGGGATATAATACTAATATTAAAATAAATGAATAGTGTTTTTTGTTGCAAACCATCATCCACATGTTCAAGGGCTAACCTCACTCCACATGTTCAAGGGCTAACCTTACTCCACATGTCATGCATCGTTTGAAACATCACGTTATTTTATAGCATTTATTGAATTGTATAATTTAAATTTGAATCATCTTTATCAACCAAAATAGATTATTGAACCTTGTCTTCAAGGATTGTGAACGATTAGACTCAAGAATCAAGATGGTGAACATTCTCATTACTTGAAAGTATATTCATAGTGGTTGAGATATTCATTTTGGCACACGTTTATGACATTGTGACCAATGACTATAAACACACTTTAATTGGAGTTATTAGACACCAAATACGAAACCCTTCTCATTTTACATATTAATTATCAAAATCCACAGTAGTGACAAAAAATATTATGAACCATTCTCGATAGAAACCACCATGCAAAGTTAGCACAAGACAAATAATAGAACTACCCTTATATTGTACTCACATGTTGTCTTTTCATCATTCATCTATTTTCTCCATAGAACCTTGCATTGAGCATCAAGATAAGTTATTTTTAAATTTAAGAAAAAAGCTAATACATCAACATAGATAAGAAATTTTCTTATTTGACATCATTGAGAATATTTGTTGATTAGAATTGAAAATATTTGTCAATTAGACCTAATTGAGTCTTTCTAAAACAACATTTTCCTCCCAATTATTTATCATAGTAGTTGCATTAAATTATCCTACCAATAATCATATCTTCGTATTCTCTTAATTAAAAAAAGACGAATTGAATTTGCTAACTATGCTTCGTAAAAATTATTAATCTAGATTTTAAAAGCGTCGAAAATATTGCCTCTAACAAGACATGATCACAATCGCTATAAGAATATAACACCTAATTATAAAAGCATTGAAAATATTACTTTCAATATTACCTTGATAATCTTTATCATTTAATATAACCACAAATACTTCCACATTATTTTTGCACTTAAACCCATTATTGCTTATTATTTTCTTATTCAAATATAGTTTAATAACAGTTACCACCAATTTCTAGAATAAAGAAGATCACTCCAAAAGAATAATTCCATAGAAACCTCACTCAAATGGATCAATTGTCTTCTTCCATTATTATTCTTAAGAAGAGAAAATGGTATATATAAAAAATCTCAATGGATTCAATCGTTGTCAACACCACCTTGTATGATATCAAAAAGATTTCTATGAAAAAAGATAGAGATATGAAAGTGATCAAACCTCATTCAAATTAGTCGTGACACTTCCATATTTGGTGCACTCCCTGGCCATTGTTGTATCTATCATTGTATCATTGGACTAGAAGTCCAATATTTCTCATCAGTAATGATTTCAAAT